>LPNX010781614.1:86688-113110 GCA_001517045.1 Pseudotsuga menziesii | reverse complement strand
AGTTTAACCAATGGTGCTAATGACTATAAATAGACTGGATGGACTCCTGATTTAGACATATGACCAAATTTGGACAAGGGAGGATTAATAATCCTAACATAATTTAGGAACCAATAGAATTTCAATAAAATGAGTCAACCATAATGGTTGAATTGACATATTTGTCATAAAAGAAAGCTACTTTTTTTGTTCATATTTTTTACATATCTCCCTGTGGTTTTACTCAAATTATGAGAGGGAAAGATCGTTGGATGTGGAATTAAATTCCACATACAACGAGCTCTCCCTCTCGGAATTTGAGGAAAACCACGAGGAGATATGTCAAAAATACGAACAAAAAAATAGTTTTTTTCATTCTTCCTCCAAAATTAATAACTATTATTTTATTATTTTAACTATTATTTTATTATTTTCCTTAGGAGGCCCATTTTAGACCTTAAATTTCCTATAATGTACTAGATTAAACAGCCAGACTGGTAATCCTATAGTTAATCCAGAAAGATTTAGAGTGGCAATAAAGGGAGGACCAATACCTTCACTTAGAGGAAATACAAAAGGTACACCTTGGAAAGGGACCTCTTGTGTGGTAGTCCTAGATGAGGACGCCATCTCTAAACTCTCTAATAACCCCCTAACTACCACGCACAAGCAAGTACTATTCAAACTAAAAGAAACAAGCAAACATGTTAAAGGAGTGGATAGGAGTCAGGAACCTCACAGGACAGGCTAATAGGATAACTCAGATGGTTTGAGGATTTCTAAAAGGGTCTCCCGATATACGAAAGGTACATGGGAGCTCAAATTGGTAGTAGTGTTGTCTAATGCATAACCATTCACAAGGGGCCTTCCTATATACATTCGAGTACATGAAGTACCTTCATGACCCTTGGTTATCATGACCCTGTCATCTTCATCATTCTCCTTTTATATTTGCACGCATAAGCTATCAGATAAGCCGCCCTCCTCGTTTAAGTAAGGTTATGGTTATAAGTTTGGTTATACACTTGCATTAGGTTACATGTTCAACCTGTCCAAATATTTCTTTGGACATGGTTGAACCACCTAAAAATTAGAAACTCGTTCAATCACGCGCTTTAGACGGCACATGCTCTAAAATTTCTCCATAAGGGCATGATCGTTTAGGCATGTCGAGCTAGTTGCATGATCGTTTGGTAGGTTTAATGTGGCATGCTTTAAAACTAGCACTATGCGAACCTTTATCAATTCCATTGCCATCACTAACTGTTATTATTCTGGAGCATTTTAGCCACCTTTCCTGAAAAACCTGTATTCCTTCCTCTGTTTCTAGCCTACTGAACAAATTCAAGCCTGAGAGTTATCAATATCTGTTTCAAATGACAGAGTTTAGAGATTATACGGAAGTGTTCTTTCATGCCGGATGGAACCCTTTCCTCCATTCGTTGCAAGGCTATGACGAGGAGAGTTCATTGCTCTTTGCAATGGGATTTGATTAGAGGATGTCCAGACTAGGTCACCTTTCTTTTCAAGTTACTGAGGAGTCGATTTCCTGCGCTACTAAGCTTCCTCGGGAGGGTGAACAGTTGCATAAACATTGGTTCATTCCATGAGCATCACACAATTTTGCACTGAAGGCCAAGTTCTGGTATGTAACAGGTGTGAAAGGCTACCATCACAGATCGATAAATATGGAGTATATCAAGTCATTGACAGTCATCATTCACTTAGTTACCTGTGAAGGTAAATTTAGCGTTTTTAAGTCATGTCACCTTCAGTTATTAGCCCATTTTGTTGATAATAGATGCTTGAATTTCCCTTTCTTTTTTCATCATAACTTAGAGAAAATGTCAAATTTTGTCAGAAAGAATACCCTACATCCTAATACTAGTATGTACCATAATAGTATAATCAAATTATTAATCTTGGATTAGCTTAAAAACCGAAGCCAGTATTGTGAAACCTTTGTTTTTAAAGTGCTTAATCCCCACCTCAATATTCATAAACAGTCTCAATATTTTCATCCCGAGTCTAGACCAACCTCGCTCACAACAGAAGAAAACCCTGATGTTGACTACCTTGATGAGGGTGTCTCAGAACCTAATTGTTAATAACCCGTGTCAACCCCCCTCTTTATTCTGTTGGTATATTTTGTCAGACGCATATGCTTTGTAAGTCGTCTCATTAGTATGATGTATTATCCCACATTCATGGGGAGTGAGTAATAGTTGCTAAGTCATCCAGGTAATAGCTTGAATTATCCCACATTCATTTGGAGTAATAGTTGTTTAGACTAGGCTTAGTATATAAGTATGTTTTGAGGCTAATGAAAGCACCGAAGAGTTATTTTGTATTGAGCTTGCTCAAAGGAGGTTGCCCCCTCGAAGTGGCCCGTGATCAATAAAATCTCTTTTGTGCTCCAATTTTTTTGTTATATCATGCATTTTTATTGTTTATTGCAGTAGGTTCACCACATCTGGTATCAGAGCACTTTCCTTGGCACAAGTGGGAATTTTTTTTTTCCAAACAAAAAAAGAGGGAAAAATTGGATGGCAAGTTTTAGATCAATTTATGAAACTTTTTGCATAGAATCAGAAGAAATAGGTTGCATATATGAATTCCTCTTTCAAAAATATGCAGTTTCAAAAACAAATCATCTCATTTGGAGTTCTAAAAGTTGAGATATCGTGGATTTAAAATCAGTAATTTTTTAGAATTTCAGTGATGGCCATGGAAATTGCAGAGTGAAAATCTTTTGACCGGGTGCCCAGATTTCTATTCTGATTTTGTGAGTAGAAGTAGAGTGGTTGTTCTAGTTCCAAAAATAGGCTATAATAGCGATTCTGAGTAATATAGATCAGGTTATGCTCATTTTGAAAGTTTTTGTCTCAAACCCTAGCTCTAATTATGAGTTTTTGAGCATTGGGTGGAATTTCTGCCACATTTTTTCTAGCACTGTGATTATTGTAGTAGTTCTTCTTCTTGTAGCATTATTTTTCATTCGGATTAGGGAATAAACCCTATTCACTTAGCTATGGGAAGTACTTGAGCATAGCCCTAAAACTCATTGTGAGGAGTACCACAGGAACCCAGAAGTAGCTGGCCATTGAGAGGACCTGCCAAGCGAAAAGGGAAACAACCCCCACTAGATTGAATAGATTCGCATCCGTAAGGAAAACTAAAGAGCTGTCATTTTTGGCCAAGTAGTTAGCAGTTTTAATTGCATCGTAAAGTGAGGGGTACTGCCCCAATACTCAAGCCTGAGACAGCTTTGCTGGTCGAGTGACTACCTTTGAACCATTAGGAAGCCGAATATACCTAGGGTCCATATCTATTTATAGTTGATAACACAAAGAAATCCAGACTTGTCACAGATCATTTACTCCAATTCAAGTTGATAAAGCACAGCTTTCTAGCATCGCCATAGATAATTTCTTTAAAACAACAACAACAAAATCGAGTATAAATTTCTAGTTTTTTTTTAGCCACATCTTCATTGATTTAGCTCCATTTCCCTTAAAAATTCATAGTCACCCCCATCATTCCCTTCTTTATATTTCATTCATTGAGGACCCTATCCCAAATTCCACTTCCTAAAGCTCGAAATTCCACATTTGTCATAACTTCTTCAATTCTCACCCAATCACCTTCAAATTTTGCCATAGTGTTCATTTCTAAATCCTGCTTCATTGTCCCTCTCTAACAAATTTTCCCATTATTTTACCCCACTTCTAAAGTTCGCTTCTCCTTCAGAAAGTGTCCCAAACCTAGTCAACTCCAATTACCCACTCACATCTTTCCCAACTCAAAATTTTTCTTTTCTAAAACCCTCCCTGTTTTTGTTTTTCTACCCATCCCCCCCTCCCGCCCTCAAAATTTTTCTTTTCTAAAACCCTCTCTATTGTGACCCACACAGGAGAAAATACACAAATGGAAGAAGAACTTGTCACCCTCAAGACCAAACTTGCAGATCTGGATCAAAGATTTCTCGACCTCCATCTTCAACATTCAACCATGAGAAACCGATAATAGCTTCAGTCTTCTACAGACACTAAGTACTCTTCTTCTAGTAGCTTTCGTGGGCCGAAGATTGATTTCCCTCGCTTCAATGGTGATGATCCAACTAGATGGATACACAAGGCAAAACAATACTTTAATATGCATAACACTTTTGATGTCACCAAAGTCCCACTTGCATCATTTCATTTGGAGCATGAAGCCCTTCAAAGGTTATGTTGGTACATCAAGGATCACGAAGAGCCCCAATGGACATATTTTTGCCAACTTCTTTTGCACAAATATTTTCCAATTTTTTCAAGAGTCTTATTGTGGAGTGCTCAGTGAAAGAGTAGGATTTTGTACATACATAACTGTCCTTGTTGCTTCTTCCCAAAGGTGCATCAGAATATCTTGATTATGTAGCATTGATTTCACTATTTCCATTATATTTATCTTCTTTCATTCTACAACACCATTCTATTGAGGATTGTATGGACTTCTCAACTCCCTCTTAATCCCAGATTCTCTCCAGAATTCCTTGAATTATTATGAGGTGAGCTCTCCACCAGTATCTGACTGCAGAGCATTGATCTTCCTTTCAGTGTGGTTTTCGACCAAGGATTTGAATTCCTTGAAATTGTTGAAGACTTCATTTATCGCTTTCAATAAATATATCCAAGTTTTACATGAGAAATTATCTATAAAGGAAACATAGTATACATATCATCTTAGTGAACTGGATTACATGGGATCTCAAAAATTTGTGTGGATTATGTCTAGTATTCCTTTTTCTTTGCTTTCACTACTTGGGAATTTCCCCTTTGCATTCTTTCCTTGCACACATCCCTTGAAAACAACTTAATTCTATGTCTAGATTTCTCGAAATTCTGAAACTGCTTTGCTTGTAATCGGTAGTTCTCTATAGTGAAAATATGAAAGCCTTCTATGCCATAGTTCATTTGGTTCTATACAGTCATGAACCAATACTTGTTCATGTTGTCCCTTCAACTTGTACAAGCCTCCCTCTTTCTCTCCAATCACTATTGCATCATCTATTGTCTTTCCCTTTTCCTACATTAGGACTTGGACATCAATGAATGCAATGCTTATTCTCTTTTCATCTAGTGCATATATGGAGAGAAGATTCTTATTCAATATTGGAACATATAGAACATATTTCATCTTCAAATATTTCCCGGAGTCTCGCTTGTAGGAAGCTACTCCACTTCCTTTTATGGGGTATTGATAACCATCCCCAAGTTTCACCTTGTGACGTGACTCATGCTCAGATACATTTACAAATGATTCTTTTTATCCCGTCATATATTTGGATGACCCACTGTCTACAAGCCAATCATTTCTTGCATGTGAGGTAGTGCCCATGAGTGTTGAGATAAAATAAATATTCTTGATCACTTGAAGAATCAGTTTCTTCTTTGAGTCTCTTTATTGTTGGTTCATCATCTTCAGGGGTGTGAGTATGATGTTTCTTCTTGTTTGACTTCTTGTTGAAGGAGCCTCTGTTTCTGGGACAATATCTAGAGTAATTTCCCTTCTCATAACACATGTAGCATTGAATGTTGGAAGGATATTTTTCGAATTTAATTTTCCTTTTGTGATGATGGTCCTCCCTTTTATTGTGATGGGGATCCTCCTTCTTTCTAGGATATCTTATGGTGTGAAGTGTGAGAGCTTGATCTTCTTTTGCTCCCATCTTGTCTTCTCTAATTATGAGTCGAGCTTCTTCTTCTATGAATTCTTCCAAGATTCTACTAAAACCGATCAACCTTCTTATGGCACATATTTCTTGAATGAATGAATCCCATGATCTAAGGAGACCATTCAAGGCGGTCATAACAATCTCTACTTCTACATTCTCTTTGACTGCTTCAAGTTTTTCCTTGATTTGAGAAACCCTTGTGAAGTAGGATTACATGGTCTCTAAGTTATGTATATTCACATTCTTCAACTGGTTCATCAATGTCATCTTCTGGTTGATGTACTTTCCTTTGAACAACTTTGTTGAAGCATCAAACACTTCCTTCGGTGTCTTCAAGGATGATACATGGGGGATGAGATGATCTTTAGAATAATTTGCAATGATTCTATTAGCCTTGACCATGTTCTTCTTATGGATATCCTTGGAATCATCTCCCTCTTGTTCTCGAACTTCTTTACTGATATACAGATCCAAATAATTTTCTTCAAGGATCAAGGAAATCCTACACTTCCATGCTTGAAAGTTGTCAACTCCCCCAAGCTTGTCCCCAAACTGAGTATGATGATTCATTTTGAAATGAGAAACTAAAATGAAAGTAACAAAGATATAGATCATACCAGTTTGAGGTGCTCAACTTGATTCTAGAGCTGGCTCACCTAGGGTTTTTAAGAGAAAACCTAATTTTCCAAAATTAGAATTTTGGATTTATGTATGGTTAGAAAGATGCACCTCCTTGAGGTGAGTTGATGAGTAAAGTCCTTTTCTGGAAAATGAGGTGGGAATCCTCCGAAACTTGATGCCTTAATTCCTCCCAACATTAGTGTCTAGGTCAAAAATGAAAATTCTTCAAATTTGATTTTGCTTCCACCACAAGTTGCGCCCTCTTGTGGAGAGTTAGCCTAGCCCTCTTTTCTTGACGATTTGTGTAGAGAATACTTAGAACTAGAAATCCCTAGTTTTTGCTGCTGCATAGTGCCTTCTTTTAGAGATGATATGATACCATGTTAGTTTTTCTAATCTAAATCAAATTTATTAGGATCTTTATCTGAAATAATAACAACCACGGTGAGATGCATAAGATAGAGTAGATACACAAGACACAAATATTTTCCTCAAGGAAAACATAAAGAAGAAGACCCTGCAAGCTTCCTCAGAATAGTTTCGTCATTAAGGGAATATCACAAGATAGAAAAACCCAAGTATAATAAGTCTTTTGCATCTCTCTATCTCTCCTCCTTGATCTTCTCTCTCTCCTCATGCAAACTTGAGTTTGCGAGTGTGTGTATAAATGAGAGAGTGCACCTCCCTATTTATACCCTTCAAGAGACTACTACCCCGACTTACAACAAAGGGTTTACCTCAATGAACATAAACAATAATGACATCCCAAAAGGAGGAAAACACATCTCCAATGGGCGGTACAACAACATACAATAATAGTATACATCATAATATCTTTTGAAGTTACAATTACAACAACAATAGCTACTAGATTTACTCTCAAGTTCACCTTTGAATGGTTCAAAGCATTTTGTTTCATTCTAGGAAGTAAACAAGGTGACTTCAACACCTAGTTAATGATGACGTCATTGGGATCCCATCATGGATGATGTTATTTATGGCAATCAGTGTGCCATTGTCATTTGTATGTATCACCTCCTCCTTACATTATTAGTTTTTTAAAGAGACTAGTTTGGCATTGGACTAGTCTTTCCATTATTTGAATTTATTACCAAGGCATCATTCCATTGGTAAGGATTACCTCATATACTCCCTAGTCTTGCTCAACTCTAGTAGCTTAATGGCATGACCTACTTATTGGGCACCTGGGTTCTGGTTTCACATGGCACATTCTAGACTATGAAATTCATAGAGTGAATCATATGATAGCGTGGTGCACAACTATTCCTACTCCCATCGATTGGGTATTTCTTTAATCCATCACCTCAATCATAAATGAGATTTTTCTTAACGTGTAGATTCTCCACTTCTTCATAATTTGGGTCAATATTATATCAAATATTGACCTCCATCCATAATTATATTTTACTAGATCCCAACTAACTTAAACGGTTGTATGTAATTATTTTTGACAGTAGTCCCAAGGAAAGGGTTGGTGTGTATCTCCAAGATAGAGTATAATTTTCCATATTATGTGAGATAAGATTAGATTTTTGGGTCCATCTTTTGTCTTAGGATGGAATCAAAATTTGTGTATCTTGCATAGGATGGGCTAGTGCTTTTATCTCAACATTGACTCTTTCATCTTCCATTGAAGTATAATGTTTGAATTTTTATGCTTAATCTCACTTCTTTCTCTAGGTTTAGTGACTTTTGGAATTGGCATTTCTAAAATATGTTATTTATCCTTGCAAAGTCATCTGCATCTTTAGTTATTCCCTCTTCTTGCACTCAAGATGAGTATACTGTTTCTTAATCTCTTCTTCAAATCCTTCATCTATCATGTTTGATTTTCCTTTATGAACTTGAGTTTGTTTGGCATAAATGGTTGATGCCCATGATGTTGATCCCATTGCATTGAGAGTCCCTTATTAATGGAGAGACAACACCAATTAATTGAACTTAAATAATTATTGATTTTATCAATTGAAATAAATATAAAACAATCTCAATAATGGGGGGAGGGGGAATTTTCCTCCTTTTCCTAGTAGTGCGGTGTTCATGCATAGCAATTTGTATATCTTGATTTGATCATTTAGATACATCAATGCTATATAGACATAGACATATAGTTTATATTCTCACCCAAAAAGTTAATGCTATAAAAAAAACCAAAATTTATATAGTTACGAAAGTTTTCAATAAATTTATATAGTTATAAAAACTTTCGTGGTTGCTGCTTCGTATGCTGCCTCTACCTCTACTCCTTGTTACTACCTACATTGCTAGATAGAGAGTTTATTCGACGATACATGGAAAAGGAGTTTAAGTTCGAGTCGTTGCTTGGCACTTTGAGAGATAGAGGAGTTCATTAGAATTTCATGTAATCTTTAATCTAAAACTTCAACTCACTGTTGCTTACACTGCTAGATTGAGATTTTATTCCGCTGTGCATGGATTAAAACTTCAACTCATTGTTGCTAATTGCGAGTTTATTCCGCTGTGCATGGATTAAGTGTACATTAAGTCTCATTGTGGCCTACCCTGCCAGATGGAGAGTTTATTTTATGGTGCATGGATTAAGTGTACATTTATTTAGTCATTCCTTCGCACATTGAGAGATAAAAAGTTATTAGAAGTTCAACGAAACTTTAATCTAACAATTTTGAATTACCAGATTTTATTATAATGATTTACCATTAGATAACAAATATTTCTCCAAGTACCAACCAAAATTTATCATACCATTAACTGCACTCAACCAAGATTTTTCCAAATACCACTAACTAACTGCACTCAACCAAGATTTTTCCAAATACCACTAACTGCACTTAACTAAGATTTTTCCAAGTACCAAGAACTGCACTTATCCAAGTTAGAGAGACTTGTACTTGATTTGTATTTGTAATGAGAGACTTGTACTTGATTTGTAATGATAATTGACAAGAAAAAATTATATGATTTTTTTTTTAAATCCGAGGAGAATGGTAACTGATCAGAATTACAAACACAGAACAATCATGTATTTGTAAACCGTGTGTTATAGCGGTATGGCAGTATGGTAACAGCGGGACTTAGTTCTGGTTAGGTTTACAGGTGAAAAGCCATGAAGTATGGCATCGGAGAATAGAATCCAAGTCTATATCGTACTACATTCTCAATAATGCAGAAGCATCTCATATATGACATGCTTTGTCTGTTTTGGAAGGTTTTGCATGTTTCAAATCCTAATCTTTTCAGCCGTTAATGAGGCGCCCTCTAGAAGTGCTTGGTACTCACTCGGCTTCTTTTTCGGCGGCATTTTCCGGAGAATGAAGAGGACCAGCGCTGAGGGGAGAATCTCGAGCAGCATATAGTAAAACAGATTCAGAATTGGGTGCTTCATCACATCAAGACTATCACCATCTGCAACCATAAAGCACCTTATAAAAAAGCATGTGAAGCATATAAGTGTAACAGACCAAACCTCATTAAGAAATTTTCTGTTGTCTTGAAAATCTGTTGAGGTAGACCGTCTCAGCATTAAATAGAGCTTTCTTCCATATATCAAGAAACCCATTGCTGCAGAAATTGATATCAAAGCAAGAAACAGCTTTGAGAATCCCTCCACAACGCTGTTGTCATCTATCCACATGGATATCCAAATGCACACCTGAATAAAATAAATCGCGCCATTTATGATATAATAGGCTCCCTGAAGAATTTCAGTGGAGTTGCTCCTTCGTGCGTGATGATAAATCTGTGCCCAACATAGCACAAGTAATGTATATGTCGACAAAAATAGCATTCCAGGAAGATCCAGCAGTACATGAACTGCTACAGCCCTGGACTTGAAGGGAAACAGGTATTTGTGAAATCCAAAGACAACAGCTCGGAATACGCCGACAATCAAGTTCATGAGATGGAAAACCATTTGTGCCGTCCATGCATATTCTGGAACTCGTGATTGAATGCGTGTAATTTGTATAAGGGCCACAGCAGCGAGTATGGCATAAGAAGCAGACAGTGTATAGAATATCCCATCCCGACAATTGATGGACTCGTTGATCTCATGCCATAATTGTGAAGCCCAATGCTCTCCCATAGCCTCTTGGGTCAATAACCTCCGTTGTTCTATTAGACTCCCCATATGTTTCTATGATTCTAAAACAAACATAGAAAAATTCCCGGCCCTGGTTATAATAGTCTAATAGGTTTTTGAAACCACGATAATAATGATCTTCCATCCATCACTCCCACAAAATGTATATATATAGTCCCTCCCTACAAAACCTATCAATGTATTGATGCATCAGGATCAGTGTAGAGCCGACGCCGGATAAAGATGCTCCGTTTTTTTATGTTATTGTTATTGGATATATGCATGTACATGCATCACATGCGCATCTAGTGAAAGCGGTCCACACTTCACTTGAACTCACCGTAACTTGTTTGGCTAAGTGCATCTGGATGCATAGATGCTAAACTACTTATACATGGAATTCTCTTCTTTATCACCTACTAGTTAGAGAGTTGTCAAAACTGGTTATAGGCTAGTTGAACGTCTGGTTTCGTTTTCAAATTCTTATCTTGTGTGTAAGAATGGACAAATATATGTCCTTTCTTTATTACTACCATTGCTCCTAAGGATCTCTGAGGTGGTATGATAGGATTGTAAGGTACATGGCAAGAGAAGATATAGAAATTAGGCTTAGATTAGGTTTAGATCGTTAAATATATATTAGTATATTTAAAGTGGTCATAGACACAACTAACCACTTAGTTTTTTTAAGATAGCTAGTTGTTAAATAAAGATTAAAATATATAATTTTATATCAATTATTCATGCTAGATTGTTATAGTTAATATAAGCATAAAATAATATTATTTAATAAACGAAAAAAACAAAAACTTTTGTTAGAAAACAAAAAAAATTGTTACCCATTTCTTTAATCACCCTTTAACTCAAACTTATTTATATCTTAATCAAGATGCATTTAAGCATAACAAGATAAGTGATGTTAAAAAACAAAAACAAATTGTTACCGGTTTCTTTAACCACCCTTTAATTGAAGTTTCTTTAAATCTTTATCAAGATGCATTTAAGCATAACAAGATACAATGACCATGAAATGAATCCTTGTTACACTTGGGTTAATCTTGTTGATCAGCTCAAGCAAGTGCAAAATCTCAGATAATATCTAAATGCCTATAGGCATAACAAGCAAGTCCAAAATATGAGAGAATATGTAAATGCCTATCAACATTTATATTATAACATGTCATTAGTGTATAGGCATTAATATCTTAAAATTTTGGGATGGAGTACTATCTATGCTTTTTCATCTATGAATGGAGGAGACAAGTGTACTCTCCAGATTGATTATATGGCATCCATTTGAAATTTGAAATTTGAAATAAACAAGTATAATATATATATATATATATATATATATATATATATATATTAAATGATGAAAAAATAACTTGTAGCTAATGCATGGATAACCCGTAGCTGATAAATGGATAACCAAAGGTTCATGGAATATAACTAGAAGAATGTCTTGGATAATGTATAATTTCACTTAACTTAACATATTGTCTATCAGATTTCACCAACCACAAATTACCACAAATTAAGTGGTTGTGCTAGTCATAAGAAGAGTAAAATGTAAAGGCATAACTCAAAATAATTATCAAAAAAAGCGTACATAAGTGATATTTAAGTCAAAGGTGTATATATATAAGCAAAAGGTGTATATATGTTAGAATTTTGGGGTGGACTACCATTTATGCTTTTTCATCTACCGACGAGAGTGGAACAAGTGTACTATCTAGATTGATTCTATGGGCGTCGTCCAAGATTAAACAAGAACGAGACAAGTGTACTATGTAGATTGATTTTATGGCTGTCGTTCAAAATTAATAATTAATCATTTCAAAAAAATAGAAAAAATAGAAAAATAGCTTAATTAACATATGATAAGTTAGTGATAGTTGTAAAAAATAAAATTAATTATCAACTATTTGATTAGTAGATACAACTATGAGCTTAAGTGCATCCATTATTAGATACAACTTTTAGCTTAATTCCAATGACTCTAGAACTATTAGCTTAACTTCAACTTTAATCACAGTTATATTGGATAACTATTAGCTTAACTATTATATACACTATTAGTTTAACTCCAATTATTCTACAACTATTAGCTTAACTTCAAGTCTAATCACTTAAGGCTTATTCCAACTGCATTTGGCATCTAGGAGTCTAACTAATGTGAGAGTCATGTAAGAGTCGAACTCCTAATAAAATAGTTGGAACTACTAATAAACTCCTCCAAACTCCTAATAACATCCCGCATCTAGTAGTTGGACATCTAGCTAATATACAGTTCATATTACATGTTTATGTTTTCCATATATAGATATGATTAGGTTTTTTATTCTTTTTAAAGGAGGTTAGTCTAACAAATAATTAACAATTTCAAAAAAATTAAAAATAGCTTAGTTAACATTTGATAAGTACAATTCATTTCAGTTGGAAAAAGCAAACTGCAGCGTCAACTATTCCATTATTAAATTCAACTATTCCATTATTAAATTCAACTATTCAAAAATTCAGCTTCAACTATTTGATTATTAGATACAACTATTCAATTATTAGCTTAATTACATTGATGATACAACTATTAGCTTAACTTCAACTCCAATAATGACTTTTACTTGAATTGCAATTGCCAATATATTAACTTTTAAATTAACTATTAGATACAACTATTAACTTAACTCCAATGATTCTACAATTATTAGTTTAACTTCAACTCTAATCACAGTTATATTATATTGTGTAAATATTAGATTAACTCCAATGATTTTACAACTATCAGCTTAACTTAAACTCTAATCGCAGTTATATTGGATAGTTCTATTAGATTGTTCCAATAGTGATACAACTATTAAAATAAGTTTAGATGAACTCCATCTCTTAGCATGAGAAGTTGACATTGATTGCAATGAAACCATGCACCAAGAACTATCACTTAGGTAATGTGCAAATTATGTGAGAGTTGAACTCCATATGGCACTTGGAGTAGAGTTAATGTCCATAAGGCATAGTCTAAGCTTTATATTAACTTTTAAATTAACTATTAGATACAACTATTAGCTTAACTCCAATGATGATACCACTATGAGCCTACCTTCAACTATGAGCTTAACAACCATAAATTAAGTTGTTGTTATATTAGCTTAACTATTAGATACAAGTAATTGACACATTCTTTAGTAAAAAAAGCATTATCAATATGTCAAATATATACCTCTTGGCGAATTTCAAACATATTAATTTCAGTGACATGGTTGGTGCTAGTTAAAATAAATGTGGTTGAATTTGAAATATGATGAGATGATAATACATGTTTTTAATCATTTAAGTTAGACAAACTTGATTTTATTTTCAAAAGCATTTCTCCCACCCTCAAGAATTTAAGTGAAAGTGAGAATTTGTGTACCTTGTTAACCTATATGACGAGCAACCATGTCACATGGAGGATTCAAATCTGTTTGGGGAAGGTGATGTCTTCTCCTCTTGAGTACCTAAGTTAGAATGAATTGTTAGATTTGTTTAAATTCCCCTCAGAAATAACTCCCAAGAAAATCGTGAACATATTTTCCCATTTTGAGGATAACACTGATTATATGTGTGTGCTATATCATATATCCACTACAAAATTTTGTTTTCCCATTTACTTCTCTATTGATTACCTCTATATGTTTGTAAAAACTATGCATCATTGATTCTAACACTTGTAAGGAAAGAGTATTTCCTCTTTGACGGGCATGTAATAGTGAATTAATGGTCTTCTATTATTTGTCAAAAGAAGATGATTTGGAACATGCCTTCGATCATAAGGACTATCCATTATCATACATTACCCTGGACACAAACTTCTCAATCATAGAAATAAATAGATTCCTCATTAGTTTAGAGCTACATCTAAAGCCCCAAGGATCAATAAATAAAAAACAATATGTTTATGTGTGGGATTGAATTATATATATATATATATATATATATATATCCGTGTGTGGGTGGTGGGGGGTGGAGTGTAAGAAAGGAGTAGGTGTAGTATTTGAGAGTTTCTTTTAATCTTTAGTTAAATTGATTTTTATTTTGTTAAAAAGGGTTAAGTTTCCAATGGGGGTGGGAAGCTCTGAAGCTCCTCCTTACCTTCTACTCCTTGCATTCTATACTTTAATTAGTAGAAGGGTTACAAGAGATATCTACAAGTCTAACTTGTCCCATTAAGGGTTTCTCGTCCTTTTTAGTGGACCTTGTAGGGGGTGGAAGAGATCAAAGGCAGGAGGGTTTGTTGTAGTCTCATAGATCACATAACGTTACAAATAATACACATAAGAATCATATAAACATACAGAGACAAGAGACAAGAACATGTAATGGAATAACATATGGTATTCCTAGATTCATGATAGGTGAAGGTGATAAGCATATGGTATTCCTTCCCTACCCATAGGTACGTGTAAATGGGCACTTAAACTCACTAATTCTTGTCCCAAATAACATAAATTGGTCATTCAATATGTTGAAATTGCTTAAGAAGTATTGGGGCTAGAAAATCCTCCTTCTGAATGTAAAAAATAGGCTCCATAAAGTATGTAAAGGTTGTAAATGTGTATCAAAGTTATTTCATCAATCATACCTTCTTTACACTCTATTACGCCTCAGAGTATCTGTAGCATTCCCAAATGGGTCTATGAAAGAAAGGGGTTTAATTTTTTTATGTAAAAGCCAATTCAAAGATTTTGTATTTCCTTTGGGGGGTTAAATACCCAAGATTAAGCTCTATCAAGTTGGGCCTTTAGGGGTGGTAGGTGTGGGGGGGATCCTTCTAGATCCTAGAGGACATGTTGAACAAACCTTTGCTTGGGGTCTTGGCTATAGGACCAATAATGAGGCTGAGTGGTTGGCTCTCCTTCAGGGAATGAAAATCCTAGCTAACAAATATCTCTCCAAGATTGTGATACTTGGATATTCTCGACACGTCATATATAAAATGATCAATGGATAAACCACAGGCTCTATAAAGTGTCGTCGACTGCATGACAGAATCACTCCTCTGTTATCTAATCACTATGAATTCCATCACATTATTTGCACAAATAATGTTGCTGCTAACGCCTTGTCTAATACGGGGGCCTCCTTACGCCAAGGTCACTATTGTCTAAATGGTTAAAAATCACACCCCAAACCCATACCTTAATGAATTTGTGGGATGTAAATATAGACCCCCACCACATCGAACTCACCTCCAAGGATTTATGTGAAGACACTAATGTTTTATGTGAAGGCTCTAAGGATTTATGTGAAGGCTCTAAACCTTGTCATTCTACTCCTCCTCACCTTGTCACCGTGTGCCCCCCTTTCACCACTAGCCTCAATCCCATCGATCTTCGTGAACAATCTCCTGCCTTAACACATCGTCCTATTCCTCCCCACTCTTATGCCGCCTGGCTCCCACTTTGCACCGGCCATTTCTTGATCCTTAAAGGTTTTATTATCCATCTCCCTCAGCTTAATTGCTCCTGCAACTCACACACTCTGTGTCTTTTCATCCTCCTCAATATGTATTCCCATCGAAGACTTCCTCACCCTCATTCTCCTCTTGGCAATGGTGTGCACTCTGTTCATTATGTAATTTCTCCGTCTGCTGGATATTATTACAAGGGTTGATGAGGGCATTTTGCAGGAGATCCCGTGGGAGTCTCTACCTTTCACTGGGGCATTTGTAAAATAAAGGTTGGATCTTGCCACTTTCTTCACTTGCTTATGCTCTTCACAAGCTAGTGTTTCTCTATGGTTCTCGAACTCTGGTTCTGGGCTCATCCTCTCCATTGACACCTAGTCCTTTATAGCAGGAAACAACTTGATTCTGGGTTGCAATTGTTCAGGGTGGAAAGAAGGTGTGGTTGGCACTCTCTCCTGTCGAAGTAATAAAGATCACGACTCCCTCCTGTAGGAACTCAACACTCTTAAATCGGTTCTTGGTGGTTTCTCTGTTGACAATCAGGCCCAAGAGTTTGCAGGTGCAGTTTGGGATCTCCACAGTAATTTCTCCAAAATAGCAATTTATCCCGGACAAGGCAGAATGGATCAGGAAAACGAGAATGCTGGGCTAGCAGACTTGAAGAAAAATATTAGGCATTTGTATGAAATTATGGCCATTTTCATTATGGACAACAAGGAAATTTCCCAAGAGGTAAACAATATGGGGGAAGTGGTCAGCTACACCCCATATCAGATAAGTAATCATGACTCCAGGATCGATGATATTGAAAGAAACCTCAGGGAAATCATGGGCAAGGTGGACAGAATTCAAGAAGACCTCCAGCGTTTGGTTAGCATGAATCAAGGTAGTAAGGCTCTTGAAACTCCAGCAGCAGTAGCCCACCCTATGGAGGAGGAATTAGTTGTCTAACCCATGAAGCACCCAGGAAACCTTTAATGGTTTTAATAGCTCATTTTTTTGGTCTATTTCTTAGTCAGTAGTTTATTAGGGTATACATTACCTTGGGCCTTAGAAGTTATGTAAAAACTCTGTGTGGAGTTCTTTGGTCATCCTTTTGGACCAGTTTTGTTTCCTCCTTTTTTGAACTACAAGAACTCTCAATATCCACTTATTTTCTGTAATGTATGGCTATGCATAGCATTTTTTATATAAAATATTTTATATTTTTTGTTAAAAAAAAGTTGGGCCTTTGTTTTATTTCCATAAGAATTGTCTTAATGGCATTGTTGATTGCCCCTTCTATGGGAAAATGTTCCCCACCATGGAGGGATTTATTGCAATATATTGGTGTCTCCAGTTTATAGGGATAAATACATTGGGACACATGGCCTAGAGTTTTGTAATTTCCCTTTTTTAAATTTTATTAAAATGCCCAATTTTCCAATTTTTTCACAATTTTGGCTCTTGACTAGTTTTAGTGTCTTGGTCTCCAAATCAACCCAATTGCTCTTAAATATTCAGATAAGGTGTATGAATGATATAATAACTTAATTATTATGTTCAGGGATTTATTATTTCTCTCATATCACTTCTTCAAGTCTATACTAAATTTTGAACAAGATAGGTGATTTTACTAGCAATTTTGGGCTCAAATCCCCCCGGGGTAAGTGGCAGAAATGGCTTCCCAAATGTACAGAAACCCACTCTAATTATTAAATTGAAGTAGGGGATGTGTATAATACATTATCATAGACTCATGTGCATAAACAATCAACCTACCGTGACTTTTATCACTTCTTTCAATCAGATATAAAAAACTAGTTTTGGACCCTTGGGGAAATTTGATGTAGTTTGCTCCAATTGCAATGAAATTCGACCCAATGGCCAAAAATTCTCAATTAATGAACATGAAACCCATAATATAATTTAATTACATTCAATTCATTCATAAATCATCAAATTTTATACATCCATTCGAATCCATCAAGATTACAAGAGTTTACAACAAGGTAGTGGGAAATGACACCGTTTCTTCGTTATTGAGCAATAATACATGATATTTCTTGGAATTCCGACTTGAGATATTTCTGAAATTAAAGAGAAGAGAATTTATATCAGAATACAAAATACTGGATCGATATAATCTCCCTCAAAGATATGAATAGCTCACCAAGTGCGCCTCACTTGATATGTCCATGTGTTAATAGGAATTCTAAAATAGTGTTAACACTGCTTGTTCCTATACAATGTAAAACAAAAATACAGAACAAAAAGACACAGAAAAATAACATTTCCTTGAATAATCAAATCAATTAACATAAAACTATTATACCTCACTCTCGGATCTATTTGTCTTCTCTCCAGAAAGTCCCTGCAATGCTCCAATACCTGTATAATAGATCACAAGATAGACAAAAGAGATAAGAGCATCATGCTAATTGAATATCCATATTGGTGATCAAGGAGTCCAATAATATTTAATTAAAAACACAACAATCAAATACATGAAAGGAAAATGTCTTTGTATTAATATATCGATAAGAAAGAAGTACAACCAAAATCCTTAATGTAGATGGTTTCTGTCTCAATCAAGAATGTCTGCAATCTCCTATGACTATGAAGACCTCTCCAAACACAAGCTACCTCTACTTTTCCTCTGATAAGAATTCAAAATAGCAGCATAAGAATGGTTTTTCTAGCCTCCCCCACTCTCCTCATGAAGGATTCATTTATAGGCCTAGAACCCATGGGATGACTTGGAAAAAAGATAGAATGAGATCTCTATAGGTGAGGGTGGTGAATGCCACCTCTTCCAGGAAGATAGGAACTAATTCCATGAAGGATTATGTATATAAAATTCTAGAAACTTCTTTTTTTTCCTTTCAACCGACCATCGACACTTTTAGCTAAACTGGATAGAGCGCCGATGTAGGGTTTTTTCCAAAAAGAGAGAAATCGACGCCTTTTGCTCAACTAGGGAAGGCGTTGCCAATGCTCTATGTAAAATGCAAGGGAGCACCACCCATTCTAGGTCAAGGAAAAAAGTGTCCAGGGTGACCTAAACCAGACTTTTTGGGAGGTTAATAGGCATCATGAAATTCTTCTGAAGGCTGACAAGCAATGCTCTATTTTTAGGTGCAAAAAAATGCCCCCAAAAGTATGAAGCTAGAAGAAGGTGATAGGTGAAATAGTTTGCAAATTTTTTCGTCTGATGCAAAGGAAAAGAAATATAGAATCATATAGGATTAGTAATTGACTTTATCCAACCCAATCATAGCTACATACCAATACACTGTAGATCTATGACGATGACCATGTCATGGCTAATAATGATACACTGTAGATCCATGAATAACTATTACAAGAAGTAGGATATAGCTACGAGATATACAAAGTAGATCTATGCCTCTCAATGTCAGATATAGAACACAACCACCAAATGTACAATGTGGATGTGTGTCATGACTGTGAATGGTCTCCAAACAAAACTTGAGCATAGGTAATGATGATGAGAAAACCTAACCACTCAGGGTCTTCACCCTGATCTTCAAAAAATATGAATCTAACCATGTGATTACAATGTCTTGACATCAAACATGGTAGAAGCCACTTGATTACCAGTCAATAATGTAAATTGTCAACGAGTGCAAGGGTAATCATCATTGATGTCAATGATCCCTAAGGTATCTAAGTACATACCATCGAATGTGAATAAAGGACTTGAAGTCAAACACTCGATGAGATATTTCAATCAAGAGTCAATGATGTAAACTCATGTTGAAAGCAAGGTAACCTGCCATTGAGGCATGCAGTCCCAAGGTATTGCTTAGGTTTATAGGTCTAATTCCTGGATAATGATTTGAATTCAACAGGAATAGACTTGTCATAGGTTGGCCATGATGATTCCCACATCAGTGACACGAAACTAGGAACAAAAGTTGATTTGAAGTAACGGACTGACTTAGACAATGATTGAATTTTGAAGACAAGCAAATTTACTGATGAGCTATGATTAGGAGAGACTTCCTTTGAACAATTTGATGGCATGACACATGACTTGGCAATTTAAACTTAAATGAGAATATAACCAAGTGTAATTCAAGGAATCCGACAAAGCATTCTTTGAATTGACTCAAAGGAGTCAGGTGACTCACAAAAGTGGATCGACTCAAAAACAAGCTGAAAACCCAACTATTCAGATATGCAAATGCAGACAGGTTCCATGTTCAAAAGTGGACTATAGAGTACTTCCATATAAACAAATGAAAACCATTCCCCTTTCCTTTAATTTCCCCACCTCTAAAGGTGAGTTCCTCTTTTCATTTTTATGAGTCCAAAGAGGGTAACAAACACTCGTTGAAGCTCATCAAGTGATGATTCCACTCTCATATTTTTCATGAACCTGAGAAAGGAGGGGCTCGTTCCCAAATAAGGTCTTTCATCATGTAATTTTATGAGTCTGATGAAAGCAAACACATTTGTCGTTTCATGTTTAGAGAGTCTGAAATGACTAAGAAGGCTCCAAAGGGTATTTTTTCGTAAATAAGGCCATTCGATCTGAAAAAGAGATAACCTACCCTTGACTAGTCGACCGTTCTGATTCTTTTACAAGCATGAACACAACAAGTTCACTTGGTAATATTTTTGTGTTTTGAGGAGACTGAAAAGAGCTTAAATATAACTCCTGAACCAGATTCGCTTTTCATAATCCATTTTTACGAGTCTGAAAAAGCGAAAACGTATACTCGACACCTTTCTACTGGAATTTTAATGAGCATGTAAAAAGTGTAAACAACGCTCAGTACTTTTTCATTTTGCTCTAAGATTGAAAAAGATAAAAATAGCCCAAAACATAACCATGACCCCTTATTCTCCTGAAAAAACTCAAAAAAAACTATCAAAAGTCATTTCCAAAACTACAGAAAGTAAAAAATAAAAACCCACTTTTTCCAAAATAATTTGGATTTAAAAATAAAATAAATTACATTAAATTTTTGAAAATTCCAAACATTATATAAATAGAAGGGTAAAATTCCAAACATTATATAAATAGAAGGGTAGGTAACTTATTTTTACCACTTGTTGTTTACCATTCAGTGAGTTTTGGAAGCTATATTTGGTAGCAAGAGTTCCTCTGGAAATTTGGCAAGGGCATTCCACTTCCTTGTTGCTTCATAATCCGTAGAAGAGGTAAACACTTGGTCCTTTCCTCTTTTCATGTTCAATAGATTTCATTTTCTTCTTTTACATAATTTAATTCAAATCTCCCAAAATGTTTTTTAAATGATTTAAAAGAAAAAACTTAGGGTATATTTTCTTTTGCAAAGGTAGAATAGAGTGTTTCTCATCCCCATAGAGGTTTTAAGCTACACCATAGGGCAATAAATTTTCATTTTTTGGGGTTTTTGGCCATCGGTATGTGTCCCCGATGGCGCTCTGTCTTGTTAGGACAGGAGCATCGATGACGCTCTGTCCACACCAGATAGGCGCTCGATGCTCTGCATGCTAAGGGTAAGAGAGCCGCGGTTCTCTATGCACGAAAGCTAGCAGCACTGCAGGAAGGGAGAAAGAAAAAATAAAACCCTAATCCACCGCAAAAGATAATTTTTCATGTTTCTAACCTTGTTTTGCAATTTATAATGTCATTTATTTTTCTTTCTTTTTTTCCATGATACAATTTCTGATTTCAAAATTGGTATGTTGGAGGTATACTAGGGTAATTTGGAAAGAAATGGAGCATGAAGTCCCAGGCGCCCAAGCGGTGAATCACCCAGCCACCATTGAGGCTTTATGAAACTGTGGGCTTCTTAAGTATTTTCGGATCCCAGGAATGAAATCAAATGTTCGACTGTTGGAGGACATCATAAAAATGTGGGATCTTGACCAAGAGAATTTTGTGGTAGAATTCCACATCCTGCCTATAGAGATCGAGGATATTTATTTCCTGAATGGCTTATCTATAAGGGGAAACCCTATGGTTCTTTCTGGAGCATGAGGGGGAGAAGGCTCCCTAGATGATATCATCGATTAGCATTACTCATTGGGTATGAAGTCCTAATCGAGCAAGCTAAAGATCAAATATCTAGTGGATCTCCCCTTGAGGACAGTAGTATATACCATTGGCAAGGTGGTAGGTACTAGTGCTTCCCACCTTACCAGCAGATCTCACATGCTTTATGCTTTTCAGTGCATGGAGCCCACTGTCTTCAACTAGTGTGAAGGCATGTTGGCATGTCTAAAGAGTCAACTAAACAAATGAGAAAGAGGGACACTAAAGCAATTTGGTTACAGAGCAGTGGTGGTGTCTTTCATCTTACAGTGGGTACCTCACATGAGGCCCCAGGTGACTATTACTAGACTAGATCCTGAGGATCCAAGGATTCTTGCATGGGTGACAGTTATTCCTCGCCTCGGAGGTGGAGGACCTAAAGTCACTTACGGTTCTGGGTTCTTTCCCTAGTTGAGGAACTGGCTACTTATGGTGGAAGGCTATGCCTATGGGGGGGAAGATTTTCGAAATGACCTAGAGCTAGTCTTACATGAGGGGGAAGTGTG
This sequence comes from Pseudotsuga menziesii, assembly GCA_001517045.1. Taxonomy (NCBI): domain Eukaryota; kingdom Viridiplantae; phylum Streptophyta; class Pinopsida; order Pinales; family Pinaceae; genus Pseudotsuga; species Pseudotsuga menziesii. Next base: position 90,733 of record LPNX010781614.1, on the reverse strand, counting down.
GGATGACCGAAGTAAGAAGACATTATTAACTTATTTTTTTTGAAATTTTATGTTTATTTCATTTTTATGTTTTCTGTAGTATTGAGATAAAAATGTTTTTCATGCAGACATCAGGTCTATCCACCCAACTGGGATGTCTTCTATTGCTATGCAAGTGGGTACCTAGGATATGATGTCTTACTGCTCCGAAGCTGAGGAAGAGCTTGGAAATATTGAGGAGAACCTGCAGCATCTGACTATGGGTATCCCTGACATGACCATTGATGAGGTTCCCAGGCGTTATGAGAGCCATACCACAGGTGTCTCTAGACGATTTTCCAGACTACTTCGTAGAGTGTCCTAGGCCATTGCATGATACCATGAGCACAAGGAGGATTATTCTACCTTGACTATCATTTTTTGTATATGTATTAATGAAAGCTTCGAAGCTTCATATTTTTTGCTATGTATATGTATTCTAAACTTTTTTATGGTCCTGAATGGGAACTGAAAGCTAGAGATGCTTCAGCCCAAATTTTGTATCCCAGTCCTATGATAGACTTTTATATTTACATTTGTGAGTGGAAAATGTGATGTGTCAAATGATTTATCTACTTATGAATTTACATATTTTTTATGTTTCCATTGGATTTTTAAGTATGAGCAATATGCCAGTCCAAGACATAGTTAGCTAGGGAATCTGTCATAGCATTTAATTGTCTTAGAATGCGATGATACATGACCTGCTCAAAAGACCTTTCTAACAACCTAAATCTTTGGAAAGTACGAAGAAGCACAAAATTCCTAATGGTGTAGAATCGATTAAGATGTTGGATAACCAATTCGGAATCTATATAAACCATAATTTCTCTTACATCAAAAGCTAGGGCCTCTGTCAATAATCCAGCCATGGCTTGGTATTCTACCAGATTATTGGTGGAGGGACCTAAAAGAGCACCCCCTGAACTCACTAGCTCACTTGTAGGAGAGTACAGTACCCAGGATGCTGATGCAAGAATAAGTGTATATCAATGAGCACCATCGACAAAACCAATGTAGGAGGTCATTTGTCCATCAGACAAAAGACATGCATAAGTAGGGTTTTATGAAAAACACATTTCAAATCACATAAAAGACACACCTCTCAAAGCTTGAGACACACAACAAACTATAAACAATATGTACAAAGATCCTATGCTAGATGAACTAGGCATAGTATCTTTTAAGGTAGAGCCCATTTCAATGCTCTCCCAAAGGTATCCCATCGTAATCAACCAATTCATATGCCCCCTTTTCTAAAACATGACTGAAAATATAGAGTCCATGCCACATAGACTTGAATTTACCTACCCCCAGCTTATCATGCTTCTAGTCATAGGTCAAGACCAGATCTCCTTCATTGAAGGAACAGGGTTGGACAGTCCTATTGTATTGGATTTTCATTCTTCGTTTATGCACCTCATTGTCTAAGGCAGCATCCCATCGATTTTCATCAAGTTTGTTTAGATACAGGAATCTTTCTTTGTCTATAGTGGTATTGAATAATATTTCCATAGCAAGTTTTAAAGAAGGGATCTCACATTCTATCGATAGGTTATCTTCTAGTCCGTATACTAGTTGGAAAGGTGTAAAACCGTGTTAGGAACCCATGTCAATCCTTCTCTTTACCATGTTAGTATATTGTTGTTGGACGCATATGCTTTGTAAGTCGTCCCATAGTAATTGTTGATCAATAGTTTGTGTTATTGTTGTTGGGCGCATATGCTTTGTAAGCCGCCTGTAGTATTTGTTGATCCATAGTTTATATTGGCCCATGGTTTTGACCCATATTATTGGCGCATGGTTTTGATCCATAGTTTATATTGGCCCATGGTTTTGACCCATATTATTGGCACCTATTTTTAGTATATAAGTGTGTGTTGAGGCCAAGGAAGGCACCATGAAGTTATTTTGTATTGAGCTTGCTCAAAGGAGGTTTCCCCCTCAAAGTGGCCTGCGATTAATATAAAAGTGATTTTGAGTTATACTGCTATATCGTGTATTTTGATTAATTATTTGCTACAGGGTCCTCACATCTGGTATCAGAGCACTTTCTTGGGCTCGTTGCGTGAAATTTTTGCCCAAATTTTTTTTTCGCTTCTATTGCAGGTTTGGATATGGGAATAATCCCTATCTGCTTAACTGTGGGAAGTACTTGGGCATAAGCCCTAAAAATCATTGTGAGGAGTACCACAGGAACCCCGAAGTAGCTGGCCCATTGAGAGGACCTGCCAGTGAAAAGGGCAACGACCCCTACCTGATTGACTAGTTCCCACCCATGAGGTAAACCAAGAGCTGTCGTTTGTGGCCAAGCGATTATCAGTTTTACCTGAGCCATGGAGTGAGGGGTACTGCCCCAATACGCAAGCTGTTAGATAGCATTGGTGGCCGAGTGAATCCCTTGAACCAATAGGAAGCCGCACATACCTGGGGTCCATATATATTTTCAGTTGCATAATCACAGATTTCCTCTGTCCAGAACTGTTGTCGGTCAGTTCCGCATCATTGCAGATCCATTTCTTGCCGATCACTTCCACGCCGTTGCAGATTCCACTGTTTTCGATCACTTTCGCGCCATTGCAGATCCCTTCCTGAAAAAAAAAATCTATTTTTCGGCCATATCTCCTTGGGTTCAACTCTGTTTTCCCTGAAACTTCACTGACACCTCTGCAATGCCATTCTGCATATTTAATTCCTGAAGACCCTATCCCAAATTCCACTTCCCAAGACCCAAAATCCCACATTTGTGTATTTTTAGGGTTTGCCATAACTCCTTCGATTTTCACCCAAACACCTTCAAATTTTGTCACCGTATTCCTTTCCTCATTATGCTTCTTTGTCCCTCTCTACCAAATTTTCTCATTCTTTCACCCCGCTCCTAAAATCCCCATTTTTTGCTTCCCTGTCCTTTCGACAATGTCCAAAACTTACTCAAACCCACATTACCCTTCCGATTTTTTCCCAAATCCAGATTTTCCTCTAATGAAACAGTTTCTATTTTTGTTTTTCTACCCACTCCCCCCTAAAAAAAAAAAAAACTCCTGGTTATGGTTGCCAGCCACACAGGATCAAAAACCATGGAGGAAGCACTTGCAGCCATCCAAGCCAAACTCCAGGAACTGGATGAAAAATTTCTTGGTCTCCATCTTGAGCATTCAGCTATGAAGACCAGACGACAGTCCGAGTCTTCATCAGACAATGGGTTCTCTTCTTCCAGCAATTTTCGCGGTCCGAAGCTAGATTTTTCTCGCTTCAATGGTACTGATCCGACTGGATGGATCTATCATGCAGAACAGTATTTCAGTCTTCATAATACTTTTGATGTCAACAAATTTCCACTTGCCTCCTTTCATTTGGAACAGGAAGCTCTTCAATGGTATCGTTGGTACATCAAGGCTCATGAAGAGCCAAAATGGCCTGATTTTTGCCAGCTCCTTTTGCAACAATTTGGTCCTAGTGCTTTTGATGACTTCACAGGAGCCCTCACTAAACTTCGCCAAATTGGCACTGTGAAGGAGTATCAAACTGAATTTGAGAAACTAGCTAATCACACTGAAGGATTACCTGATGACTTCTATCGCAGTTGTTTTATCAGTGGTCTAAAGGATGCAATTCGCTCTAAGGTCAAAATGTTCAGTCCCAACACAATGATGGAAGCCCTGGGGTTGGCTAAGTTGGCAGAAGACAAGCTGGAAGCCCAACAGCACTCCAAATCCTCTTTTGTTCCCTTTCGAAATATGGGTTCTCAACGACCTCCCATTCCGCCAGCTCCTCGCTCACCTCCAATCAAGCATTTGTCTGAAACAAAGATGCAGGAACATAGAGAAAAAGGGCTTTGTTATAATTGTGATGAGCAATTCAATTGGGGACATCAATGTGTTCAACAAAATCTATATCTCTTGGATGTGGATTCTCCACCTACCTCTGAAATTGGTGAAGAAGCTCCTGATACAATGGATGCTCCGGTTGACATTCAGGAGCCGCCTACTGACCCTCCATCTCAGGACGACCAACCCGAAATATCCCT
>LPNX010781614.1:0-86588 GCA_001517045.1 Pseudotsuga menziesii | reverse complement strand
AGGATTACAACCAGGGTCTCTCAGCATCATCAGTTCACATCGTATGGAAAAACTCCTTAAGAAGAGTTCCCATGGTGTCATCGCTCAGCTCCATTCCATTCAAATGCAACCATTAGCGCCCCCCACTACTCCTTTGGATCTCCAACAAATTCTGGATTGATATATAGGTGTTTTTGCTGAACCAGTGGGACTTCCACCTTCACAACCAGAGGACCATCGTATTCAGCTCCTTCCTGGAAGCATTCCTCCCAACATCAGGCCCTTCACTATTGAGAGTGATGCTTGTGGCAATGGACTTGGTGTTGTTCTCCTTCAAGATGAACACCCCATTGCGTTCACCAGCAAAGCCCTTTTCGGTAAGAATTTAGCTACCTCTACATATGAGAAGGAAATGATGGCTATTTTGCATGCAGTACAAAAGTGGCAACCCTACCTCTTAGGGAATCATTTATGCATTAATACTGATCACCAGAGTCTGAAATATTTCCTAGAACAGCGTGTATCCTCCCCAGCACAACAGAAATGGGTTAGCAACCTCATGGGTTATGACTATGAGATCACTTATAAGAAGGGTAAGGACAATATTGTGGCGGATGCCCTTTCTTGCACATTTTATGACCAAGGTTCTCTTTTCGCTATTTCTATGCCTGTTCCAAATTGGTTGCAATCGGTTCAACAGCGTTATGTCAATGACTCTTCATTATCTCAAATCATCCAATGCTTGGACAAAAACCCTTTTGCTGTCCCACATTACTCTTGGGATGGTGCTTCAATGAGATACAAGGGTCATCTGGTGCTTCCCCAGAACACAGCTCTTCAACAAGATATATTCTATGAACTCCATGCTTCTCCATCAGCTGGGCACTCTGGTTTTCTCAAAACGTATGAACGGGAACGGCGCAACTTCTTTTGGAAGGGCATGAAAAGGACAATTCAACAGATGGTGGCTGAATGTGATACCTACCAGCGCAATAAGGGTGAAACAACACCCCTTCCGGGATTGCTCGAACCCTTGCCCATACCTACCCGGATATGGACAGATACTTCTATGGATTTCATTGAAGGGATCCCTAAATCTAGAGGGAAGACTATGATTGTGGTTGTGGTTTATTGCCTCTCCAAATATAGTCATTTTTGTGCTCTCAACCATCCCTATACAGCCTTCTCCGTTGCTCAAATTTTCCTGGCCCCGATATTTCGTCTTCATGGAATGCCTTCTTCCATTGTCTCGGATTGTGATGCAACTTTCACCAGTCATTTTTGGACAGAACTCTTTCACCACACTGGCACCAAACTGCAGATGAGTTCAGGTTATCATCCACAAACGGATGGTCAGACTGAAATTATCAATAAATGCTTGGAAATTTATCTTCGTTGCTTCTCCTCTGAGCAACAACATCAGTGGGAAAAGTGGCTCCCTCTCGCTGAATGGTGGTACAATACCTCTTACCACACTGCCTCTAAAATGACTCCATATGAAGCAGTTTATGGTCAAGCACCGCCAGTTCTTCTTCCTTACACCCCCAGCAGTTCTCCAGTTCAGGCAGTTGATGCGGTCCTTCGAAACCGCGATGAGGTTCTTTGCATTTTGCATGAAAATATTCACATGGCAAGAAATCGCCTGAAGCAACAAGCTGATCAGCATCGTTCTGAGCGCACTTTTGAAGCCGGCGATATGGTTTTTCTTCGTCTCCAGCCTTACAAGAAATCCTCACTAAAACTGAAAGGGCGTCATAAGCTCACTCCAAAGTTCTATGGGACATATAGGATTCCTCAGAAGATTGGGTCTGTTGCTTATAAATTGGAACTTCTGCCTTCTTCCTGCATTCATCCAGTATTTCATGTCTCTTGTCTGAAGAAAGTTCTTGGCACCAAAGGCCAAACTATTTTACCAGAACTGGATAATGAAGGATCCATATTTTTGGAGCCGGAGGCTGTCCTCAATAAGCGCACTCGTCAGCTTCGCTCTCACTCTATCACAGAGGTCTTAATTCAATGGCACGGAATGCATCCCGAGGATGCTATGTGGGAACCACTCCTTTAGATTCAGTGACAATTTCCACATCTAAAGCTTTGAGGACAAATATTTTTCTAAGGGGGAGGGGATGTTAGGAACCCATGTCAATCCTTCTCTTTACCGTGTTAGTATATTGTTGTTGGACGCATATGCTTTGTAAGTCATCCCATAGTAATTGTTGATCCATAGTTTGTGTTATTGTTGTTGGGCGCATATGCTTTGTAAGCTGCCTGTAGTATTTGTTGATCCATAGTTTATATTGGCCCATGGTCTTGACCCATAGTATTGGCGCATGGTTTTGATCCATAGTTTATATTGGCCCATGGTTTTGACCCATAGTATTGGCGCCTATTTTTAGTATATAAGTGTGTGTTGAGGCCAAGGAAGGCACCGTGAAGTTATTTTTTATTGAGCTTGCTCAAAGGAGGTTGCCCCCTCGAAGTGGCATGCGATTAATATAAAAGTGATTTTGAGTTCTGCTGCTATATCGTGTATTTTGATTAATTATTTGCTGCAGGGTCCTCACAAACCGGTGGAAGTTTTGACAGTAGTCCTATAGGCCCATAGTGCAGAAAAAATTTGTAAATGCCAGTTTGACTTGGATTTCCCTACCATCTGCTGAATCATTTTTTTTAATACTTTGTTTATAGCCTCAACCTGGCCATTGGCCTGAGGATAGTATGGTGTAGAGTTATCATGAAGAAACCCTAATTTTACACTAAGCTCTGCCATCATCTTGTTTTGAAAATGTGACCCATGATAGATCACAATGGCCCTAGGAATATCGAATCTAGCAATGATATGGTTGAATAGGAATAGTGCAGCATTCTTGCCATCTTCGGCATATGTAGGCATTGCCTCAGCCCATTTTGTGAAATAGTCCATAGCCACAATAATGTAGCCATGCCCCCTGACTGACGTAGGTCTATAGTGCACGAAGTCTATGCCCCATTTTGCAAAGGGGCCAACTGCTACAACAGAATGAAGCAGAGCTGGATGTGTGTGTTTCTTAGGAGTAAACATTTGACATGGCGAGCATTTCTTGATTGTTTCAATACAATCTTTGAAAATAGAAGGCCAGAAATACCCGGCACGCAATATTTTCTAGGCAGATGACCACCACAAGCTCCAGCATGGAAATCATTCAGAACAATATCAGCCTCTTCATATGTAAGGAAACATCGTAATATAAAGTCAACACCACGGCGATATAGGGTATCATTCAGGATAAGGTAGCATTTAGCCTGGTGGCGAATGCGACGATGTTTTTCTCGAGAGGTATTAGGATGGTATCGTAAGGTATGGAGATACAAAATGATATCTCTATACCATGGATCAGTCATGTTAATGAGAAATAATGATTCATCTGGTAATGAATCAAAGGGCTCTGTAGTCTCAGTAGTACGGGGAAGATCACATATAAGCTCTGCAAAGATGAGGGACTTCTTGGAAGTACTTTTTGTGAATTCTAGCTCAAACTCTTGGAGAATCATGATCCAACGTGAGTATTTTCTCCAAATCACTTGACGTGTAAGAATGTAGTACATGGGGTTGGCATCTGTGTAAAAAGTGGTGGTGCAAATCAAAACATAATGACAGAACTTCTAGACCGCGATGACCGTGGCCAGAGAAAGTTTCTACACATGTGAGTATCGAGTTTCAAAGTTGAGAAGGTTCTTACTAGCGTAATAAATCACATGTTCTTTGTCATGTTCATCTATTTGGACAAGGACCATGCCTACAATAGACAAGGATGCAGCCACATACAAGGAATAGTCCTTAGCATAATTCAGTGGTTGCAGCACTCGTGCATGGGCAAGTGCATGTTTAAGATTATCAAATGCGCATTGCACAAAATCATCCCAGACAAAAGGGGTGTCTTTCTTGAGCAACCTCATGAAACCATGTGTCCTTTCTGCATAATTGTAGACAAAATGATGTAGAAATTTGTCCTTCCCTTGCAAAATTTGGAGTTCAGTTACGTTCGTGGGAGCAGGTAGGGCTAAGATAGCTTCAATTTTCAAGTGATCTATGAGGATTCCATCTTTGGAAACAATAAAATCAATAAGTCAGCCAACTTCTACACAAAAAACACATTTATGGGGATTTATATGAATATTAAAATGACAACATCAGAGAAACACAGCTCTCGGATGATCTACATGGATATCCCGCTACTTGGAATGAGTAGGAAGATCATCAAGATAGGGTTCCACAACATGTTTAATGTCATGAAAAGCATATGACATGGCACATTGGAATGTCATGCCAAATTTCTTTAAACCGAAAGGCATTTTATGATAAGCAAAAGTTCCCCAAGGGCAAACGAAAGCCGTCTTGTGTTGGTCTAATGGGAGGATCTCAATCTGATTATAACCGGAGAATCCATCCATAAAGGAAAAAATAACGCTTCCTGTTAACCCAAAAAATCCCTCACTCAACTCTACATGGCCTACACCACCCAAGGACACCCATGCATGACCCTCATTTGAACCCCACACCCTCAAAAGGGCTCAAAAATGTGCAAAAGGGCTTAAAATCCCCTAAAAAGAGCCAAAATATCTCTCATATGGGATAAAGCCTCCAAAAAGGGGCTAAAACCCCTCAAAGGATCCTAAAACCCCAAAAATACTGAAATATTGAGCGAAAGGGGCTAAAGCCCTGACTAGCGGCTTAGAACCCTAAAAGCGCTATAAATAGAGGGGTGGGGGTCACTCTTAATTCATTCCTTCCTTGCATACTGTTATGCTTCCCAAGTGAGTGCCTTGAGACCATTTTCCTCTCAAGCCATTCACCCTCCCTCTTATCCATCCTCCCATTGAGCCATAGCTCCCCCATTCTCAAGAGAGGTGCTTCTCCAAGCTAGGGCATGGTGGCCCATTTCCACTGATACAAGGTATAATGTCTATTTTGTGTTGTTTATTTTAGTTTTTTATAACATATTTTTTCTTGCATGTGTATGGCCTAAAATTTTCTTGCAAGTCTCCATTGTTTGCTTATAGGTATTCAGGTTTTCTAACAAGTTGTATGCAGGGTATTGGAGCTAAACCCATAACCTTGTGTGCAAAGGGCTTTTTACATTTCTGTTTTGCTTTCATTTATGTTTCATTTTTCTTGCACAACCACCAAAAACCATACCCTTATTTCCTATAGATGGAAGGTAGCCATTCCTACCAAAAGTAAGGGAGAAATCCCTGCTACACTTCCAACACAGTTATCGATTATCTGATCGATATAGGGAATGAGGAAGTTGTCTTTTGGACAAGCTTGATTCAAATCCCTAAAATCGATACAAACCCTAATAGTACCCTGCTTTTTTTTCATAGGGACTATGTTGGAAACCCATTTAGTTAATGGTACGGGGTAAATGAAACCATCCCTGAGAGGTTTCTCAACTTCTTATTTAATCATTGCTACTTTTCTTGGATGAACCTGTAGTAGTTTCTTACGGATGGGCTTGGCATCAGGGTAAGTTTTGATTTCATGAACAACAATAAAGGAATCAATCCCTAGAATTTCTTCATATGTCCATGTGAATACATCTCTAAATTCCTTAAAAAGGCTTGTGTATGTTTTAACCTCTTTTAGGTGAAGAGTTTTGTCCGATGAAAATGTTTTCCAGAACAGCAAGTTTCACTGATATGTCTATAGGCATAGTTTTTGTAATGTTGCATAATTTTCCCTTAGAATAAACACTACAAGTGAGGATCAGAGACTGAGGGTTGGGGACTATATCAAAAAAAACTGTAGAGGGGGATTCTACCATATGGCAAGAGGAAGGAAAGAAGATCTCTGGTGGTAATATTCCCAAGGAATATCGTCTAACGACATAACTTCCATAATAGATTCATCTGTTGGAAGTGCATGTGAAAGATAATATAGAGATGGGGAGGGGTTGTCGAGCCAATATGGCATGTGATAGCATTCTGAGGCCACCAACAAGTGGTCATTGGTGGGGGAATCACTGGTAACTTGGATTGCATTGTAAACTCCCTCGAAAGGGGAAAAGGATGTGGATTCATCAGCAATTTCTTTTCCTTTGTCTGTATGAGAGGTAGAAATCATGTTAATAGATGCAGTTTGCGAAGCAAGAGGAGGATCAAATGAGGGAAAAACTCCCATTAGTGAAGAATATTTGATAAGACCTACTCAAATGTCCTTAAATTGTGGGGTATTCGAGAGAGAAACGCTATTTGCATCATTTGTAATGGCACTAGGTGTGATGAATTCTAATTGATCAACAATAACAATCTTTCCTTAGAATGGGAATTGGACGATCCAAAAAATAGTCGATGCTACAGCTTGCATATCATAAAACCAGTTACAGCCTAGGAGTGAGTTCATAATCCAAAGGACCGTCGACAACTTCAATATGAATGGAGAATGACTTGCCCCCCCATTTCAACATGGATGGCAGGTAGTAATCCATAGGGTTGAAAGCTGTGACCATCAAAAGCCTTAAGAGTGGTAGGTGAAAGATTGATTTCTGGAGATCCAATGTCTCTCCAACAAGATAAAGACATAACTGATGTAGAGGCACCCTCATCCAAAACGGTACGATAGATAGTATTTCCAGCAATCTTGGTAGCAATATGGAAATCTAACTGATGTGAGAGTCTCATCTTGAAATCATCTAGTTTGAAAGCGATGATATTACTATTCTCAAGATCCATAGCTCCAAGGGTAGTAAGCAAATTTTTTTGTTGATTTGGGCAGGTTTGGAGTACCTCTAAAGACGACATAGCGTAGAATTCCTAGGCCAAATATTCAACAATATTATAATATTGGGTGGCACGAGCGTTAGGATTGATTATGGACTTACATAGAGTTCCCTTTGGTGGATGGAAAATTGCTTCTGGTATAGGTTTTTCAATATGAAGACCATTATTAGGAGGAGGTGTGGAAGTTGAGGGTTTTTCAGATGGAATATCATCAGGTTTCTTCTCCAAAGGAGGGTCATAACTGTATGCTCTTGTATTCAAGTTCACTGTTTAACTAGACATCATATGAACTTCATTAGTGGACAAAGAAGTTTTGTTCAAGGACTTATGATCAATTAAGTGTTGTTGGGAACGAAAAGGATCTTTCAAAACCGCTGGGGTGGGTTAAGCTTTTAAAAATTTACCAACTTCCTCACGACGAGGACATTCTTTTGTAAAATGGTCACCTCCGCAGATTAAGAAAGGATACTTTACCTTTCTCTTTCCTTTTGAATCATTATATCGATTCTGTGTTTTATTTCCTTCCTATTGGTTATCAGGTTTTTTAGATTTATTTTTCCATTTTTTCTTTTTGCCTGAAGATTCAATTGATTGGACCACGTTTATTTCAGTGGAAGCAATAGGAGAGGATGTAGTTTTGGTAGGTGGTGCTTGTTGATTAGATGGAGAAGTGGTTTGTTTCTTTGAAGATTTATTTGTCGTTTGTGTTTGAACTGAACCAAGTATGCCATCAGCAAGTGGTTCAATTGCCAGTCTAGATGGATCTGTTGTAGGTTGAGGAGCATGTGGAATCAGGTCATACAAAGTATCTGGCTGGGAGTAAACCAAGTCTAGGTATTGAGCGTGGCTAATAGCTTTCTCCTCAGTAACAACACCTCCCATAGAAACATCTCTATAAATAGGTGGTAGTAAATACTTTGTAAACCAATCAGTGAGTAACTAATCAGGAATAGGGGCCTTAATTAACATTTTATCTTCTTCTCCATTCATGAATGTGATTAGAGATATGAGTGGATGTGGTTTGGTGAAGTGAGGTTAAAAGATCTGTACCTATTTCATATCAAATGGGCAATTGAAAGTGTGTCAAAAATGCCATTGCTAGGACATTAAAATCTGAAAAGGAGTGTTGTGGTAAATTGATGTACCATTTTGTGGCAAAACCAGTGAGGGTTCTTTGAAAATGGTGTAGACAGATTGAACTGTCCATCAAAGAATTATGAACACCATAAGTGAAATTTCATCACATGGTTTTTTGGATCTTCACCGGGTTTACCATCAAAATTAGATATATCAGATGGCAGATTTACAAGAATGGCAGGCCAAGAGGGTTCATGATGGATTGGGTCATTTATCAATCTAGATAATTCTGGCAGATCTAAAGTAGCTAGAAATGGTAGTTGTTGATTTGGTTCTGGATACTGGTAGTACTGATAGGGAATTTGCTGACCAGTAGGAACGTATGCAGATTGATAGATGGGTATGGATGATGGCCACGAAGCTTGTTGAAAAGGTTGCTAGTTCCTAGAATTTCCAGAGGGAGGTGGGACTCTAGAGGGAGGGGGTCCTCCGGAAGGTGGTGGCGGCGGTGATGGTGGTGGTCCTCCAGGTGGTTGTGGTGGTCCTCTAGATGGTAGTCCTCCACCTCTAGGAGGTGGTGGTGTTCCTCTGGGTGGTGGTCCTCCAAGTGGTCCACCAGGTCCTCTGGGTCATCCAGGTCCTCCAGGAGGGGGGCCACCATATCCTCCAGCAGTATTAACAAAATACCCTCCATATGACAGAACATTGGACCAATTATGTTGTCCCCAAGGTACAAAATCATTTCTGGGGTAGGGCATTCCAGGATAAATAGCTGTTGGCAATGGTTGTTTATAAACTTGATTAACCATAGGTGGTTGAGTTCCTAGATAAGTATATCCCCAAGAAGTTGGGTTATTAACAAGTTTCACCCCTAAGGGTTGGCCTGAACTGGATGGGGGGGCAATAATATTGGTATTAGTAGGAGGGATGACAACTTCAGGTTGTGCTACAGCTACAACTTGTCCTAAACTAGCAATAATTCCACTAACAGATGATGTAACTTATGCCAGGGATTTCCCCCCTACGTTAGAATGTGCTGACATAACTTGATTTGTGGATTTCCCACCAACCATAACTGGTATGGAAGGCCTAGTAATGGGGTCATGATGTGAGACTGTAGGATTATCATTTAGACCTAAATTACTTTGAAATGGAATTTCTTTAATAGGTCCTAACACTTGAGCTAGTGAACGGTATCCTTCAGGCCATGGATTGCGAGAAGTCTCGCCATAGGTTGGACGACCTTCAGAAGAAGGTTTAATTTCAGCTTCAGGACAAGGGTTTGTATTATGGGGTAACCGTGCTGGCAAATATTAGACACAAGTGGAGGAATATTCTTTATACTCTCTCTGAAAAGTTACGAGCTCGATCGAGAGATGCATTAATTCTTCTCTATTCCTCTTCTCCCAAAGGAGTATTTCCTAGTTAAGGCCTAATAACCCCAAATTTAGCATTAGCTTAGCCCACAATAGTCCTCCAAAAAGGAGCATCTGGACCATAATCTGGTGGGGTGAGACTATCAACACAACCTTCCAATGGCGGATGCACATAAACATTAGCTGCAGGAGGGAGTTGAACCAAAGGATTTGTAAAAACAATGAATTATTCTATGATTTCACTAGCTAGGGTAGTCCCTACAGGAACATTAGCAGAAGCTATTTGTTCCATTGTTATCCCTTCTTGTCCTTCGACGGTAGGAGGAGAGTTAGGAGATAAACCCTGCAATATTCAAGATTGTCGTCTCGCAAGTTGCTTAGCCATGGTGGTGGCCGAAGTTACCTAATATAGGTCAAAAAAGGGGGAAAGCACACAAACAAAACCTACATAGATCTAAAGGTCACAAGAATACTTAAATGATAGGATGGGTTCAGAATGGCCGGTCTCTCACTAGGATTGTCAAGTAGGTGAAAATCACGATATATTTCAGGGGTACGTGCATAGTAATCTCCCCGAATGTTGTTTTTGGTGTATTCCTCCACACAAGATGGTCAAAGGGATTTTCTCAGATGGTCAGGGTATCCTAGAAGGGTCTCTTGATATACACAAGGTACGTGGGAGCTCAAATCGGTAGTAGTGTTGTCTAATGCATAACCGTTCACAAGGGTCCTTCCGATATACAATCAAGTATGTGAAGTAGCTTTCTATATACCTCAAGGGTACGTGAAAGTCCGTTCGATATACCAATGGTATGTGGAAGAACCGCGCGAGTCTCGGGTTGTAGTGCATACAAATAACAATAGCTCCTATGCTTAAGGATGCTCGAACACGTCACTAACCTATTACTCAAGTTTCTATACAATTTTATACCTAAAGCTACCATTAATTTTATCTAGATGATTAGGTGAATGTTTGTGAAATGTTATCTCCAATAATGCAAATTAATCTACATGTAGATGCACTTTTTGACTTCGATGAGAACTAACTAGGGTAAGGAAGGAACCTTTTTCTTTTCTTTTCAACAATATACCATAAGAAAGTTGTTCTCAACAAAAAACAAGATCCAATAAAGAAATGAAAAGGAAGTCCTTTCAAAACACAAAACCTCTTTCAAACAAGCACTCTAAAGTTTCTGAAAATGACAGAGAGAAAACTAAGCCCCTAATGTGCATGCAAAGCTAATTTTTGCTACAATGTAAAAAAGACCTATTTTCCTGAATTACTCATGCAAATGAAAAAACAAACAATTTTCGCAAGCATAAACAAAAAAATAAAATGATTCCTTTTGTATTTTTCTAGAAAATATGAGGCACACAAAGCAACTTTTTCTACAAACAAACTATTCTTCAAAGAAGAGGCTATAGGCTTTCTTTTCAAAAGGAAATTTTCAGACACTTCACTAAAAGAAAAGGTCAAACTATGTTTCCAATTCCGTTTATGACAATGCAAAAGATATGAATTTCTGGATCTGAGCTCAAAAAGAGAATCAAATTCACAAAAATCAGTGAAACAAACAACAAGCAAGCAAGCAGACCAAACTGAAAAGTCTTAGAGGACAAAAAAAAAATTCAATTTTTTAAACAAAATTTTGCAAACAGGCATTTTTGAAGACCTACCTCGGTGTGCTGAAAGGCACTGCACCATAGTGTCCCATGTTGCTATGGTGCTCCTAGCCTTTTGCAAAAAGGCATCGTCGACGCTCTGTCAAGGAAGAGAAAAAGTGGTGTGGGCGCTTTGGTCAAGAAGATAAAAGCTGGTGTAGGTTAAACCGATGCTCTGTCAATGAAAGATAAAGGTGCCGATGAACAATACACTAAAAAAGATAAGATCCTATAGGAGAAACCAGAAATACTGAGATGACTGAAAATGTGCAAACAGTTCTACTTAGAACAGAGGCATAAGATGGATAACTCACCTTTTTTACTCAAACAACTGGAAGGAGAGAGAAATAACCTTCATAGATGGAATGGTTACCGAAGTTTGTAGATCTGATTGGATCTGCACCAGATCTGACTAGATCTTCCCCAGATATGACTGGATTAGGCTAGATCCCTAGCAGAGTCGCCAATTTTGTTAATAGGAATTCTCAATTAGTGCTGACACTCCTTGTTCCTCTGCAATGTAAAAAAAAACTACAGAAAAAAAATACACAACATAACCTTTCTTTGAATAATCAAATCAATTAACATAAAACTATTATACCTCACCCTTGGATCTATTTGTGTTCTCTCCAGAAGGTCCCTGCAATGGTCCAATACCTGTAGAATAGATCACAAGATAGACAAAAGAGATGAGAGCATCATGATAATTGAATATCCACATTGGTGATCAAAGAGTCCAATAATATTTAATTAAAAACATAGCAATCAAATAAAGGAAAGGAAAATGTCTTTGTATTAATATATGGATGAGAAAGAATTACAACCAAAAGCCTTGATGTCGATGGCTTCTGTCTCAATTAAGAATGTCTACAATCTCCTATGACTATGAAGACCTATATAAACACAAGCTACCTCTACTTTGACTCTGATCAAACTTCAAACTCGCAACATAAGGATGCTTTTTCTGGCCTCCCCCACTCTCCTCATGAAGGCTTCATTTATAGGACTAGAACCCATGGGATGACTTGGAAAAATGATAGAATGAGATCTCTATAGGTGAGGGAGGTGAATTCCACCTCTCCCAGGAAGATAGGAACTAATTCCATGAAGGATTCCATACAGAAAATTCTATAAACTTTTTTTCCTTTCAACTGACCATCAACACTTTTAGCTAAACTGGATTGAGCGTCGGTTTAGGGTTTTTTCCAAAAAGAGAGAAATCGATGCCTTTTGATCAGCTAGGGAAGGCATTGCAGATTCTCTGTGTAAAATGCAAGGGAGCACCGCCCATTCTAGGTCAGGGAAAAAGGTGTCCAAGGTGACCTAGACCAGACATTTTTGGAAGTTAACAGGCATCATGAAATTCTTTTGAAGGATGACAAGCAGTGTGATATTTAGAGGTGCAACACCACGAGCTGCTATAGATTTCACATGTAACTTATGACTCCATTGAATCTCCTTGAAATACCTGAGTGGCCTCTCCAAACACCAAATAGGATGGGAATCTTTCACCCTCGAAATTGGCTAAGGCATGAACTAGTCATCCACTAGCTCTCTCTCTTCACAATATCAGTTTTAACAAATGATCAAAAGGACCTTCTCATGGATAATACCAATATTTTATAAACATTATTAGTATTATAAGGATCCAAATCCATCCATAAACCAAGGCCAATTCTAATTGGTGTGGCTGCTCATGCTATGCTATGTGGCCTCTCTCCTCACCTTCCATCTTCTCCCAAATTCGAGCAGGAGCCTCTTGGCCTTCTCCAAATCACATGAGAGCCCTCTAAGATTATCTATTTAGGCCTAAAATGTTAGATATGTTATATTTCATCCTTCATATCTGAATTGTGTCATAAATTTCATAAAATCTCTATCATTGGTGTCATAGATGTCATAAATGTAAGGGGAATCTAGCCAGGTGTCCATGAAACTCCCATTTGGCTCTTCTTGTCCCCATGTAAGTTACAGTTCATACCAAATTCAAACTATGAAGTATATGGACAAGTATATTAATCTTATAATCCATCCAAAAACATTAGGCTTCCCATAGATTCGAGATTTCAAGAGGAGGATTCCATTTAACATAGGAATTCTAGCTTGAGTGGGCCACATAGTCTCCATATGTCTCCATTATCCATAGCCATTTCATTTTTCACTTGCATTTGTTTAATTAACTCCATTAAATATATATTTATTCCTTCTAATGTCTAAACACATTTTATTAGCTCCCTTATTAACTTCCCAATGTTTCCACCCAACCTAGGGAACTAGTAGGATTGATGGAATTTTCCTGCTATGCAATTATTTGAATGGGGACATTACAAGGTTATTGTGTTTTGTAAAGGTTTTTCACAATGTAATTGGCACACCTCATTTTATCTCTTGGAACTATTTGTTAGCTCAAACCCCTTTTCTTTGTCTCAAGACCCATGCAATCATCCTTGAAGATGAGAGCCTACATTCCTAAAAGGGAGGACATTGAGGGACAAGAATTGTTGCAGTTAGTTGGGGCATGACACCATCCTTTTGGCTCACTTTGGAATTTAGTGAGCCTAATTGCATATTTTATTGCTATTTTATGTCATATAGGGTTTAGTCCCCAAATAGTGGGGGTACAAACCTTCAAATATTATAATTTAATGTTGACTTGTTGGATAAATATTGTAAAGGTAAAGGATTGGTTCATTTAAATAGATAAACCTCACCTCATTATGAAATCATTTACAAGGGTTCAAACAATGAGATATTTTATTTTTTCTCTTGGTCTATCGTGACTCTTAGCTCATGTGCACCTATTGGAGATGATCTTCTTTGCTTGAAAGTGAATTAAAGTGACATCTATGGTTTCGATTGCACATGCTATTAGTTGATTCTAGAATGGTTGTACTAACTCATGGACAAAGGTGACTTGGAATGAAACTTTTCTCATCTATGTTGAAAAATCGGTAAGTTATACTATGACCTATTTTAAGGATACTCTTATTTTGCATCAGTCTTATTTGTTAGGGTTTCTTGTCAATATTATGTCAACCTAGAGTGAGGAGATCATCCTTATGTAGGGTTTCTCCATTGTATTAAGGCCTTGGATTCCTTCTATTTCCCTAATTAGGATATTCCACCTAACTCTTGGATTTGTTGGTTGAATATGTAATTGTAAGCTCAGAAAGCCATTTTCAGCAAGGGACTTTAGATATAATCCCTCAAAATGCATAGGGTTTGAGATAATAATCAAACACCTTGTTTAAAACTCTTTCAAAATCATATTCTTCCATATTTTGAAATTTTTTGTTATATATTATTTCATGCAAAAAATCATAAAAAACAATATATAACTAAATAATCCTTAAAAATCTGAATATTTCCAAAAGTAGCAAAAATATTTGTTGACTTATAATTTTGATCCACCTTTTAAATTCGGGTGGCTTGATTTTTCCCTGAATTTTTAAGGGCTTCAAATTATGGACCTTTGCATTGAGAAACATGGACTTATTTAAAATCAACAATTTAGCATTTTTTGCAATTCTATTTGAGGCCATTTAGTTCACCTCATCCACTTGGTTGTCTTCCTTTCATTGGTGGACTTTTATGACCATGCCTTGCGATTTGTGAAGAAGAAAAAATTGTCAATACAGTGTTGATATTTACTTTGTTGAGTGGTGTTAACACTAAATAGTGTTCACCTAGCTCTCCATGGTCTAAACCATAGCCATACATCATATTCCCACCATGTTTCCTTCATTTTTGACCTTCACAATTGTATTTCCACTAAAATGGTCTAAAACATCATTATTCCTTCCCATAAATGAAGGAATGATGAGCATTTATTGTGATTTATCCTCACTCTCTCCAAAAAGGGATAAAACTATAAAAAGAGAATGAGTAAAAAAACCCTAGATAAATACCATAGACAATAAAATACCATGGGTAAAAAAACCCTGATACCATACTATAAATATATTGTGAAGGACTCTCCCAAAACACTTTTTTCAATTTGCCATCAGTCACATCACAGAATTTCTCTGCCATGATTCCCACATTTTACCACACCATTTCCCATGGTGTTCATTGAGTTCACTCCCTACCCACTTGGATCCATTCCCTCCATTTGACAACCAGTTGTGGAAGAGATTGGAGACCCAAAACGTGGAGCTGCGAAACCACTTCCAAGGACGACTATGGTGGCGAATTTACGAAAAGGTGTGTTGAATTTTAGTTAGTTTATATATATATGTGAAAACCCTAAAAATATTTTCTTTTGTTGTATCATTTATTTTGTTATTGTTGAATTCTTCCTTATGCTCTCGAAGAGCTAAGGTTGGTGCTTTTGCACGTAGTGGGGGAGAAATCCCCACTACAATTTTGGTCACTCCACTGGGGAAAAGATGCCATAATGCAACTATAGTTTTGGCTACTCCACTCGGTCGATCCATACAAATATTTATTTTTCCAGGTTTTCTATTGGTTTGTTCTCATTTTCTGCCCTCAACTACCATAGATCTGACAGCCTCGCGGCAGATCTAAACCAGTACTACGTTAGTTCCTTCCCCCGATCCCTAGCTGACAGTATTATTTTTTTTAAATTATGTTTGGGCTGATTCACATCTATCCGGTAGAAATTCGCAACCCAGTTGCGCCTTTCTACTCGATAATCTCACCCTAGGTTGAGCCTTTAGCCCTGATAAGAGTAACCTGACTCAACAACCTAGATCATTCATGTCTCAGCTTTCGGAGCAACCCCAGTTGCTATTGTGACTCGGTTTTCAGAAACCTATCGCACTTAACCCTCTATTTTGCATGACCCGAGTCCAATGACTATTTTTCTCTTTCGTGCGACCTAGATCACTTTTGTTCGAATGACAGGTACG
This sequence comes from Pseudotsuga menziesii, assembly GCA_001517045.1. Taxonomy (NCBI): domain Eukaryota; kingdom Viridiplantae; phylum Streptophyta; class Pinopsida; order Pinales; family Pinaceae; genus Pseudotsuga; species Pseudotsuga menziesii. The sequence continues at coordinate 70,864 of LPNX010781614.1, read as the reverse complement.
ATACGAAGTTTTTCAATCTATTTTTGTGCTTCAGAGCCCTGTTTCATACCCCCTGTTTGTGTCAACCCCTTTTTCGACCTGTTTCTGTCCAGATCTGATCCTTTGCAGCCCCCTGGGACATTTTGAGATCCTACTTATATGGTTTGTGAGTCATTCTAGTTGATGTTCGTGGTTGAGACCCCATGCATGTTTCATACTTTTTATTAGTTCCTTTTACTTCTCATTTATTTCAAGTACATTTTATTTTTGGAAGAAATGTTTATTTTGCAACATATTTACTGTTCTTTACTGCATTATATTTGCATCTCGATAGTGATATTGGGACATCTTCATTGTGGATTGTTGGGTTTTGTATACACATCGATTTCATACCTCTGACACCATATCACTGAAAAATATTGGTTCATGACCCCAAGCAAGCCTTAAAAAATAACTTAATACAACAAACATTGTAACCTTATTTGAGGACAAAACAATATTGTAGCTAAGTTAGGACTTTTGGGATAGGCATCCAAACAAAACCCCTCTACAACATACATCTTGAGACATAGGTATTTTCCATTAGGGGACCAAAATACTGTTGTACTTGTTAACATGATCACAACCAGTTTGTCAGGAGCCCCTCTGCTCTGCAGGAGTAAGCCACAAACGAAGGGGTTGTGGAAGTCAGGGTGGAATATTGCACTCCATCTTGCACTGAAGGCTAACCCTTCATAGTCCTCCTCGTATCACCCAACTGAGGGTCGAGGGACAAAGGGCTTGAGCTCCAGTAAACCGAATGGACATGTCATGAACAAGGTAGCCTAGTGGCCATTATTATAGGGATATTTTACCCAAAGGTCCTTATCGGTAGTGGGATTATCTTAGCCTATATCATTCTTCCATTTCGTATTGTTTGACTGGGATTTCATCACCCTGCTGACGATACAATTTGTGAGGGACTTCTAGATTGTAGTTAGGAGTTTTCTTGCACTATTATCCCATAGATTAGTGCATCATTTTATTTTATAGGTTGTGCTTCTTGTTGGATTTATGGCCACTTTGTTGTAGACTCGGCTTGCTGTGAGCCATTGTCGCAATTCAGTTTTAAAGATTGTTATTGGCTTCTGAGCCGCCATTTCATATGCTCTCCTTCTACACACTCAGTTGTAGTTGGGTTTTTGAGCCTGTGATTGATACTCTTGAGTTTTCATTCATTACACAACACTCCATCATGACATCATAGATCCACCACACTACTCACATAGGATTAGGGGGAACACCCCCCAATTCAGTTCCTTGAACCGTCACTATAGGATCCATATTCAACTTTATTCACCATCTTAGGAACCACACATGGCCTTTGAGTCTGAATCAGATCCATATCAGTCAGAACCCACCTTTTTCACTGCTCCATCTATCCCCATAGCGGGTGCACATCCCAATCCTTTTCAAGGAGGGTTTGTTAGTATTGGGATTACATCCATTCCACCTATCATCATGGGTATCCCTTCCATTGGTTCAACAAGCCCTAGTCCTAGTGGGCCCCTTGTCACTGCACACACTAATGTTGGTTCACTGCCCACTAGTGGTGGTCCCATTCTATCCATTGTTGTCACTACCATTCCACCATTTATACATGGGGACAGTGGCTCTTCCACACCTATTCCAACTATTCCTACCATACTAGTGACTTTTGTTATTTTTGGAAGTAAACCTTATCCACCCCCAGCTATGCATTGGAACTATGTTTTTGTCGCCACCGACATAATTGCTGGTCCTTTCTAGGCCCCTCTCGATTCTAGTCTACCTTTTATGGCTAGTCTCAACCTGCTTGATTTGGCATGGTTGACCAATGACCCCATTAATCATCACCCAAAATGGCCTCCTATTCCTACCAAGCTTCCCTCATTCATCCCTAAGTTTGAGGGTAAGGTGGGAGAGGATCCTCAAAATCACATTATGTCATTCAATCTATGGTTTTCATCTAACATCATAGTGGATGATTCCATCTGGTTGAGGTTATTCCAGTGCACACTCACTAGTGTTGCAACCAAGTGGTATATTGAACTTCCTCATGCTACCTACCCTGACTTCCCATCGTTAACTTTGATGTTCCCTCAATACTTCTAGTTACCCATATGTTGTGATGAGGGAGTAGAAATATTATTATCCTGTCGACAGAACACAACTACCCATATCACAAATCATATCCATGAATGGCGTTGTCACCGTAGCTTGTGTAAGATCCACTTAGATGATAGGATCTTGCTAGATTGATTCCTCAAAACCTTACTCCCCCCCATAGCCAAATACGTCGCATCTGAGCGCCCACAAACTGAAGAGGAAGCCATCCTTAAGGCTCAACAGTTTGATCAGATATATTCCCAATGTGGTTACTTGTATACCATTATACCCGATGCTCCCTATGCCGATACCTCACATCGTGATACGTCGGGGGAATCCCATGTTGCTTATGGAGTTATTTATTCTATTACCTAGCATCGTCAGTTTTACTCAACCTCTCCCATGATGCCACCGCATCCTGGTAACACCCATAGTGTTTCTCGTCCAAGTTACGCACCCGATTACTCATGCATGATGGCTTGTTCCTAGTAGCAACAAATCCCATTTTAAATTATTGAAATGGGAGCCCCATTATGTTTTAATTGAATTTTGAAGCCACAATCTTCTTATGGGAATTCTAAACAGTAATTTTTGTGTTTTCTACTTAATAAAATTTCCTTATAAACCTTGTTTTTTGGGGATTTGCGATTACAGAAATTCCCTTTTCCTTTTTTCACATACTTCTTGTGTTTTTGCAACCCGCATTCCCAAACCTACAATTTTTCGGATTACGGAATTCCTTTTCTTTGAGGTTTTCTAAAAATCATTTTTCCGCATCCTGCAACCCGCGAAGGTTGATTGCAGGAGTTTAATTTTCCTTTAAATAAAAAGTTTGTTTTTTTGTATCTTGCAACCTGCAAAGGCAGATTGCGGAAGGCAGAAATCTCTTCCCCAAATAAATCTTTTTTTTATGGTTCCGCATTCCACATTCCATTAAGGTGGATTACGAAAGGCGAAAACCCCTTTGTCAAAATAAAAATTTTATATTTTGTTTCTGACTTTCGCATTTCACAAAGGTAGGTTGTTGAAGGAGGAAAAGTTTTTTTCATGTTTTTTTTTATTTATTTTTTCAGCTTTCCGCCTTATGCCTTTGTGGAATGTGGAATTTTGATAATAATAAAAAAATGGTCAATAATGTTGGTTCCACCTTCCTCCTTCCGCCTTTGCAGAATGAAGAATGTGTAATTTCAGTAATTTTTTTCTTACATAATAATATTGTTTCCGACTTCCACTTTCCGTAAAGGCATATTATGGAAGGCATAAATCATAAAAAAATCCAAAGATTTCTGACCTTTTCACACCCACATTTTTCGTTTCCTACCTCTATCTCAATTGTCCAATTATGTCATATCTACGGCCTAGATCTATTATTTCGTTGAGTTTCGAGTTATTTAATCTGTTTGAATTTATGAGTTTCTTACCTTTTCACTTGAGTTTTTACTACGCTTGAATATTTTTATTGTGAATTTTTCTTTCTCGAGCTTACGGATTCATTGATACTCAAACCTTCCTACCGGTAAGTATTTTTTATTCACGACTATTTTTTCTATTATTTCCTAATGGTGGTAGCCTTTTTAACCATGGTTGCTAAATTTCAATCAAAAATGGAATCCAGCATGTCTACAAATACCAGGTCAAAAAATGCTCTGCAAGAGCAAAAGAGAAAAGGTACAAATGTCAAAATATTCACTAATGCCAATGGTCATGTCTCTGAAACCCTACACTTGGATTGGTTGAGGATTTATTCCATTTTTGACAATGATGATTTTTCCACAATCCCCCATGACCAACCTGCATACACAAAATTTTGTATTTTTTATCTCCATTGCATTGCTTTTTGACCTCCCTTCATGCCCTACACAGACCCTGTTAAGTGGGAGTTGGATAATGCTAACCCTAATGAACGCTCCTTTAACGACCATGTTCATACCCCTATGGCCTCTTTCCATCATGACGTTTTTACCAAGGCTTATGCACTTGGACCTCCTAGAAATATTTTGAGCTCCAAGTTTCTCAATGAGGCCATCTCTCATTTCAACTATGAGGTGGTGGTAAAATAGTTAATTGAAAACCCGATTGAGTATGTACCCAAGCCAACCAATTCACACCCCATTTCCTGGTTTAGGAAACCCTTTTCATTGCTTGCGTCCATGTCCTGTCAGTTGTATGGGTTGTCAAACTGTTCCATGTTCAAATCTGAATGGGTTCCTATAGCCCACCATATTATGCTTACATGTGAATCCTTTAATTGGGCACATATTTTGTCTGTGAAATAAATTGAGATGTATCAGAAGATCCCATCCCCAAGGAAGCCGACACTTTATATGCCAGGTTATGTAATGGATTTGTTTTGCGTAACTTATTCTTTTCCAGACTTGGGTTGGAAATGGAATAAAAATTTTCCACTGGTACACATTTATTGTTCAGATGTGTGGGAGGACAACTTCATTCCTCGGGTTTAAGAGTTTTGTGACCTATTCCTTGGGTCAATGTACCATAAAATATTCAAGGCAGATGCTCCAACATTTTGTTGAGAGAGATATAGAATTGATTACTTTACACGATGATTGGTATGTCAGAGAGTATTTCTCCTATCTTGTAATTTGGGGTAGCAATACAGTTCATCTGCTTCCCAAGATAGTTCCATATCTAATGGTGTTACAAGAAGTATCTTATCAGGTTATGATTGATGGGGGTTTTCCCAAACTTTCACGATCCAAAAGAAAGGCTTGGCCCAAATTTCCATTGAACTTAGGTTCCCTTTTTCTACAAACTTCCACCCATGCAACTACGCCGGGTAAATAAATAGCTAATATGAACCCTGGGGAAGCACCCAAGAGGATGCATGACCCTAAATCATATCTGGCCAGCCTCTTTGTAGAGGATCATACTAAGTTTCAGTATGCCCATGAGGATGAACCTGATGACTTGATCTGCATGGCATCTATTGACTTCCAAGAGGCATTGAGTAAGATCAATGACCCAAATGTTAAAGCTCATGTCTTCAAGTGTCAAAATTACCTCAAGGATTCTTTCCTCCACTTCAGAAAAGTAAAACTAGCCGCTAGAGGAGAACCTTCAGAAGAAGAACATAGAAAAGGAAGCAAAATATCAAGCAGCAAGCATGATGTGAACATTTTGGACAAGACACAACTTTTTCTCTGGTGAGTATTTTTTATTTTTGGCCAAAGATGCAGCATGATGTGAATAAATTTGTTGAAAGATGTAGAATCTGTCAACATGCAAAAGGAAGAAGTCATAAAACAGGATTGTATCAACCTTTGCATATTCCAGCTAGGCCTTGGGATTCCATAAGCATGGATTTTGTTTTGGGTTTACCTAGAACTCAGAGAGGTCATGATTCAATTTATGTTGTGGTAGATAGATTTTCCAAAATGGATCATTTTATTGCATGTAAAAATACTAATGATGCAACCAATATTGCTAACCTATTATTTTTAGAAATTGTAAAGTTGCATGGGTTGCCTTTGAGTATTGTGTCTGACAAAGATACAAAGTTTGTTGCTCATTTATCAATAACTCTATGGAAGAAATTGGGGACTAATATCAGTTTTAGTTCTTCTTATCATCCTTAGAATGATGGCCAGACTAAAGTGGTAAATAGGATCTTGGGAAACATACTAATAAGTCTCGTGTATGAACATCCAAAATAGTCGGACTTGGCTCTTGCTCATGATGAGTTCGCATAAAATGATTCAACCAATAGAAGTACAGGTATGAGTCCTTTTCAAGTTGTCTATGGGATGCATCCAAGAGGTGTATATGAACTTACAGATTGGGGAAAACATGAAAGGAGAAGTGCAGAGGGTGAATACTTTGCAATTAGCATGCATGAGCTGCAGGAGTATATCAATAAGAGATTACAGGAAAGTGCAGAAAAATATAAACAGAGAGCATATTTGAAGAGAAGAGAAGTAAAATTTTAGGTTTGAGATTTAGTGATGGCCTATATTAGAAAGGAAAGGTTCCCTAAAGGAAATTACAATAAATTGAAGATTAAAAATATTGGGCCATGTAAATTTTTAAGGAAGTTTTCCGCAAATGCTTATGAGATTGAACTTTCTTCTGACCTTCATATTTCACCAATTTTTAATGTTTCATAATTGTATCCTTTTATAGATGCATGTTGAAATATTGTAACTTTGAAGAATATTATATATGTATCTTTTGTGGTCCCCGATGGTCCTACCGGGAGAACCACTTGTATTATCTTGTACCCCGATGCTTCTAATCGGAAGAACTAATAAGAGTCATGAGGTTGTCCCCTCTAATTGTAAAGGTGGGTGATTAGCACCCCAGTGTGGTTACTTGAGCCTACATGTGTAACTCGATCCTACATGATTAACTCGAGCCTACATGTCAGATGAGTTAATTGAAGTGAACGGATGAATATAAATAGAGGTGTAGTTCTCCTCATTTGAGCACACACTCTCACTTGTGTAGTGCATTAGTGGAGAAGAGAAGTAGCTGGAGAAGGAGGAGGATCAGGCTTTGATCTCCTTGCTGGTTTTATCTTTTATCTTTTTGGGGACATCTATATTGAGGAATATTTTGCTGGGTTTTTTCCTTTAGGGTTTTCCCAAGATAAATATTTTTCTCCGTTTTGTATGGTTGTGCTTGTCTATCTTTCAGTTATCCTGTTTATATGGTTTTGTTATGAAAATGAAATGAAATACTGATGTCTTAGTTAAGCATATGAAAATTTAACATGGTATCAAAGCCACCCTGAAAGAAGACATTGTGCAACTATAGAAGCTAGAGATTCTTACTTTGTGGTTCTCTCTCCACAATCGATCATCAAAAGAAGGCTAGGCTGACTCTCCATTGAAGGGCGCATCTTTTTGTCGAAGCAGAATTCGATTCCGAGCATTTTCAGTTTTCGGTGCGGGAAATTAGGGCTTGTTGCAGAAGAGGAATTTTTGAGTGAGCCCAGCATAGGATTTTTATCCTCATAAAAATCGAATTTTAGAGACCTGGATCAATATTTTTGGTTGGGTTAAACTCCGGGAAAGTCAAACCCTAGTTTGACCCCGAGCTAGAAAAACCCTAAATGCTAAAACTGCTAAGTTTTGGTACTTTCTCTATATTCCTATATTGGAAAAGGATCAGGAGCTGAAAATTTTAGAGGCCAAATATAAAATACGGATTTACATTTTGTCCAAAATTCAGCCTCCTATTCTCCATATTCTTGGATTTATGATCCCTCCAAGTTAGGGTTCCATCCTCTTCCACAATTCATCCATAAACAGGACACCTAGGGAGAACTGCTGTAGCTTAGGCTACAGAGATCCAAATGGAATTCCTGAAGATTTCCCAAAAAAATCACAGACTTTAATTTTTGTGGTCTGAATTTCAGAACCAGAAGATGAAACAATGACACGTGGCAGTCCGTACAACTTTGTTGTTTTGAACAGTCTTGTAACAGGTCACCTTGGGAAAAGGATCATAAATACAAATTGGTGAAACAAATTTTGATGAAACCTGTGGTGTTGGATCAGGGACATACTAGGTTACCTTAGTGAGAAATTTTAGACATAGAGGGGCAGCTATTATGTATATATCACAGAAACAATGACAGGAATTTCTGCAAAAGCTGAATCATCTGATTTGAAAGATTGAGATTTCCAGAATCCAAGTACATCAGTCAACTCACCTCATTCAAGCACATCTCCTAGTAAGGTCAATTTCTCATTCCACAAAATTTCATTTTTTTTGTAATTATCTAGCAAGATGACTTCAAGCACTAAGCTTGAAGACAAGCTAGAAGGCATAGAGAATTTTCAAGCATGGAAATACAGGATTGGTCTCATTCTCCAAGAGAATGATCTTGATAAGTATGTCAAAGAAGAAGTGTCAAAACTTGAAGAAGCTGAAGCCAAGGAGAAGCACAGAAAGGATATGATTAGGGCACAAAGAATTATTGCTGACTCCATTAAGGATCACTTGATTCCTCAAGTGTCATCCAAGAATACTCCAAAAGAAATGTATGATGCCCTTTCCAGAATGTTTGAGGGAAGAAACATCAACATAAAGATGAATCTAAGAGCTCAACTGAAGAGCATCAAAATGAGTCATGGAGAATCCATCCAAGACTACTTTTCAAGGGTTTCCCAGATTAAAGAGAAACTAGAAGCTATTGGAGATATTCTTGATGAAGATGAAATGGTCATGACTGCTCTCAATGGTCTCACTAGACCCTGAGAGTCTTTTATTCAGATGATGTGTGCCAGAAAAGAAAGCATGAAGTTTGATATTGTATGGGAAGAATGCATTCAAGAGGAGACTAGAGTGGCAAATAGAGAAGCCTTACTAAAAGCAAATGATCAATCCCTAGCCACTCACACTAAAATAAGAAGAGGCCAATCAAACTTCAAGAGAAGAAATTTCAAGGAGTCTCATCCTCCCAGAAGAATCCAAAGGGTAAGAGAAAATCCTTCCTTTAAAGACTATTTTGATTTTGAATGTTTTCATTGTAACAAGATAGGACACATTGCTTGAAATTTTTGTAAAAAGGGGAAAGAATATAGAAAGAGGATCAACAACAACAAAAGGCACCATGCCCATCTAGCAGATGAAGAAGAAGAAGAAGAAGGTCCCCCAAGAAAACAAGCAAGAGAAGAAGATGCAGAAGGGTATGTGCTATTCTCTGCACTCTCTAGATCTGTAACTCCTGGAGAAGACACCTGGCTTATTGATAGTGGTGCTTCAAAGCACATGATGGGAAAAAATAAAACTCTGTCCAAACTTGAAGAAAAGAGCTCTCCTCCGAAGGTATCCTTAGGATATGACTATCAATATCCGATCAAAGGTGTTGGTGAAGAAAGATACAAACTTGATTAAGGTAATCCCCTAAAAATGAAGGATGTATTATATGTACCTGGTCTAAAAAAGAATTTACTTTCTATCTCAGCTTTAGATAAGAAAGGTTTCAGAGTTATTTTCATAGATGGCCAAGTAGTCATGTGGCCCAAAGGAAATAATATTGAAGATGCAATCATTATTGGTGAAGAAGAAGGAGGCTTGTATAAACTAAAGGGGCACTCAGAAACAACTGTTGGGACTCTAGTGTTAACGACCCTAGAGTTTGGTAACTCCACGGTTTTGGTGAAAGCTTGTAAGCGGAGTTACAGCTCAAAATAGTCTTAGGGGCATCGGGGTTGAGTCAAAGACTTATGTTGTAATAAACCCATGGTTTAAGTCCAGGGTTTAGGGTTTGGGATACCCATGGTTTAAGACCATGGTTTTGTAATAGTGTGCTGTATAAATATGCACTTGTGTAAAGATGTGAGGTTAGGTTTTTGAATGTAAGAAAGTTAAGGTGAAGCTAAGGCTATTTTGTAAGTGAAGGATAAGTCCCAGCTGAGTGCGTGGACGACCTCTGCAGCTGTGTGCGCAGAGGGTTTTGTAAGTGATAAGGAAATCTGTAGCTGAGTGTGCAGAGGCCTGCTACTGTGTGCATGGCTTTGAGGACTGAAGAGATCTGTAGCTGAGTGCACAGATCCGAACTATGATTTTGTAGAAAAGTTGATTAAAACACAGTTCTGTGGATGTAACCCCTACACTGGGGGTGAACCACGTTATATCTGGTGTTGTGGTTCTTGTGTGATTTCTGTTATGTTCTTTTATGCATTAATAAGTATATATCTATCTGATAAGTAAGATTGCTGCTTAATAAATAGCTTCACTGTGAATTCCCAGTAAGGGTTAAGCAAGTCACGGTGTTACTTAACTGCAAAGATAAATATATATATATATATATGTGAATATTTAAGCACTGTGTTAATTGATTATAAAGAATTGATAAAAGCCAAAGGTACAGTAATCTCCCTCTTCTGCTTGCAGAAACCTGATTCTGCGGCATCCCATAGCTGTTTCGGGTGAGACTGCGACCTGCTTGCAGGTTGTTGCCGGAAGGGCCAACACTGTGGGTCTTTTGTTGGTGTGAAGTTAAAGGTATAAAACCCGGGTCTGCCCTATAGCCCAACAAAGTGGTTCCGTTGCCGGTTGAACTCAGTATCTGCGTAAGAGGGGTTTATGTCGTGCCTTGAGGGCTATGTTCTAGAGACCCTCTGTAAAAGAAATCGGTGATTGGCTGGACGAGACTTATCTGAAATTCATTGAGCAGGAGAACAAAGATCCGCGTTGTAGCACAAGTGACTTTTTACAAAGGTATGTTTTTTGTGATGTTTATGACATTTTCTTTGGTAGTATCCACATAGAGTTGCACCAGTGGGTATCCAGGTTAGCCGAGCGAAGGATGAACTTTCGTGGAGGTCAATTCCCTGCTTGGACCCTTACAAGAATCAACTTGTTGAAAAGAGTAAACAACGGGATCTCTCGCGCTGTTGATTTCTGGATGACGCGAATCCTTCAGGCATTCGTGATGGAGTTCGCTATTGACATGAGTACTTCCTTTAGTGAAGCAGAGTGAAATTTCTTCAAAGGACCAAGGGGTAATTTTTTAAATTCATTTAGTCTGAGGATTAATATGCTATTAGCTAAAAAAGGAATATTGCTTATTGAATCAGACTGTTAGATTGTGTATTACTAACCTATGGTTGCAAGTGCAAATACCTTCGACGAGCAAAGTGGTTTGCTGCGAAGTGGAAAAAGGTACAAGAGAACTTTTGAGACATCTACCCTAGGCCCGGACACCGAGTCTACCCTTTTCAGTCCAGCAGCCTTAGAGCCCGAAGAAACCCCTTCTGTTGGAAAACCCCAGTAACCCCGCAGCGTCGATCTGCTATCCCTGAGAACCCGTCGTAGATTGAAAGTAACCCTAGTACCAGTACTCCTATCGCAGGTCAGTCTACCCCAGTAAGTTCCCCCCCGCCTACTCCCTGTCCCCCTCCAACCCCCCCTATATCTACTATGGCCCACATGACTGATGATATTAAGCTCCCTGTTTTCAAAGGAACTGGAACAGAGGATCCAGAACAGTTCTGGTTTTTATGTGAGGTGGTGTGGACTGCTAAGAACATTATAGACCCAATTGTAAGAACTGCGCAGCTCATTACTTCTTTCAGGGACCGGGATTTGACCTGGTTCATGAAATTCTCTAGTACTCAGAATCCTGCCCTAGATGATATCAAGGCAGCAATAATCAAAGAGTTTAAGAAGCCCAAATCAGAGTCGCAGTGTATCACTGAATTAAAGGAAATTCAGCAGAAGCAAGGCAAATCAGTATGGGACTTTGATCAGAGGTTCAAAGTTCTACTTGACCAAGTCAGTTTCACAATCAGACCGGTGCAGCACAAGAAATGGTTTATTGCCACATTGCTACCACATCTTAGAACTCCACTCATGCAACAAAAGGTTGCTGACCAGCATGAAGATCTGGAAATCGCGATGAAGCTTGAGACCGCACTTGTTAGAGATAATCCTGGTATTGTTCAAATCCAAGTGCAGTTGGCAGCCATGGCCCTGGAGCTCCGCGACATGAAGATAGGGAAACCTGGCTACGAAGAGGTTTTGTGTACGCAATGTCGGACTGAAGGTCACGACAAAGATCGGTGTCCTCTGGTAAGAAATTACCTGAATACGGGTGCGCCAAACGCATTTCCACCACAAGTTCTATATTGCGAGCTCTGCAGAATAACAGGTCAGCATTGACCTGAGGACTGCCACCTGCTACAAAGGTATGGATAAGGATATCAAAACCCCTATTGTAGATTCTGTAAGTCTGTAGGACATAATGAAGCTGAGTGTCGCACCTATGACACCTATCGGATACAAAATGAAGCACAGAGCAATGATGGTTATGGTTACCGCAGTGGTGCTTCCAGTAGAGGTGCTTTTCAAGATCATGGTCATGGTGGTATGACAGGAAGAGGCAAAGGCCAGGTTGTGTGTTACAACTGTAACCAAGCCGGGCATCTCACCCGCGACTGTCGGAACCCAACTACAACATGTCGATATTGCCGAGCAGTAGACCATGTGATCGAGCAATGCCTGTAGCTAATAGCCAATATTCAGGACAGAAACAGTATCCCTACTCAGAATATCCAAATGATTTCCATCAAGCCATGACCTGTCGCAGCTATTAATGTTGTTACACGGAGTGGAGCTACGACACACATATAGAATACGAAGAAATGGTTTGATGAGCCTTGTGTTCGTAAAGCTCCCGAGAAAATCCCAGCATTTGATATCGAAAGAGAAAAAGAGACATTCTTAGAAGCCAAGAAATATTTGGCCGACCCTAGCACACCAGTTACACCTGCGCAACCCCCTCAGCCGTTAGCGCAGCTGCAAGAAGCTTCGATGGAAAAAGTAAGTACACTATCCTCCTTTTTACAGAGTTGCCTGGAACTCTTAAGAAATCAGAATGCTTTAAATGAGCTCCAGAAAGTCATTGCCACCTGCGAACCTCACCAAAACTATGGCCGGGAAAAAACTGTTAATAGAGTCAGAAGAACTGGCAGGGAAATGAGATTGAATGCTCAGGTAGGAGAATATGATATGACTGATGTCATCCTAGATTTAGGGTCAGAAGTCAATGTATTAACCAAGCAAACCTGGGAGAAAATGGGGAAACCTACCCTTTCCTAGTCCCCTATACAGTTGAAGTTAGCCAATCAGCAAAGGATTGTGCCCCTAGGGAGATTCCTTAGTGTTACAATTGATATCGATGGGGTCAGTACTTTGGTGGAATTTGAAGTTATTGAGATCATTGATGGCAGTAACCCCTACCTAGCCCTGTTAGGAATTGAATGGGCAATGGAAAATGCCACAGTCATTAACCTTAAGAAGAGACAGATGACCTTCGAAGGGAAAGATGTGAGAGTCATCGTACCCCTGGACCCTTCACAAGGAGAAAGGTACATAGAACCACTATGAGATGAAGATCAGGATGACCTGGAACACATCTATAACATTATAGCTAAGGAAGAAGATTATGTCGATCCTACTACCGAAGGTATTTTGGATTGTCAGTGTGATAACAGACTCCGATGATGGGTTGGAAAACTGGTAGAATAGACTCCATGAGTTGCATGGACATAGATGCGCCAGAATTACTAATTCTCTCAGATGGCTTGGTACTCAGGATAGTGCCCTGCCTATTTTCAATGGGTTGTTAGATCCAGAGCAGTTTATTGGACAATTTTTGGAATGGGTACTAGACTCATAGAGACTAGCGACCCTAGATTCAGCATTCAGGGCCACAGCAGCCAGATGGTGGAACAGCCATAAGAAAAATATTCCTAATTGGGAAACTTGTCAGAAGCTCCTTCGCCTGAGATTCAGGGACCCGCCCCAGGAGCTGCGAAGCAAGTTTGATGGAAAGTCTAGCTCCCAGGAACATTTAGCAAAATGCTACGAGGCGTGGCAGTATGTACCTCAGGAAGAATGGGTACATAGATTTTTGCATACTCTAGAGCCAATAGCAAGGAACTGGTACGCAGAGGCTGAGCTTCGCCGGGATACTGTAAGTTGGGATTGTCTTGTTGATAGTTTTGTACTTACCTTTTCCACTAATGAAGTTTGTCTAGCTTTAGATGTAGCTATCAGGTTGATCCACACTAAGGTATTTGATGATCAAGAGGTAGAAGAATACTGACCTGACTGGAAGACACAAGAAGCTCATTCCCTAGAATGTTATAACCTCGCAATTGACGAGGATGAGGATCCGTGCAACATTGATATCCCTAAGTCCGAAGGGCATTGCAAAGTACAAGGACCAGCAGTCGAAGCAGCAGAAGTGACTCAGCCCCTAAAGACGCGGACCGTCAACATTGGATCATAAGACCAGCCTAAGTATGCTACCATTGGAGATTATTGGGATGATGAGATGGTAAGCAAAGTGACCCAACTTCTCCACGAATATCGGGACCTGTTCCCGACGAAGTTCTCAGAGATTAAAGGTATCCTGGGGAATATCGGTGTGATAAAAATCCCGTTGAAACCTGATGCGAAGCCTGTGAAACAACGTCCTTATAGGTTGAACCCTAAGTATAAGGAAAAAGTTCGGCTGGAGCTAGATAAGATGCTTGCAGCAGGAATTATTGAACCTGTGGAAGAATATGAGTGGTTCAGTCCTATGGTGGTGCAAGAGAAGAAGACTAAAGGCGAGATCTGAATCTGTGTTGATCTAAGGAAGTTGAATGATGCTTGTTTACATGATCCCTTCCCCACCCCTTTTATGGATGAAGTGCTCGACAATGTCGGGGGTCAAGAGGTGTACTCTTTTACTGATGGATTTTCAGGTTACCATCAGATTAGAATTGCTTCAGAGGATCGACATAAGACAACCTTTGCTACAGAAAGGGGGTCCTTTCAGTATACAGTTATGCCGTTTGGATTGAAGAATTCCCCTACTATGTTTTCTAGAGTAGTCATCTCCGCATTTAAGGAATTTATACATAAATTCCTCGAAGTATATTTTGATGACTGGACTATCTTTGGGCTAGTAAAAGATCATATAACTAGTTTAAGACTTATGTTGGATAAGTGTAGACAGCACCAGATCTCCTTGAACTTGAAAAAGTGCATCTTTTGTGCACCATTTGGGATTTTGCTGGGACACATTGTATGTAAGCAAGGATTGATGATGGATCCTGCGAAGATAGCTATTATTGTGAACCTACCACCTCCGAAGTCTGTTAAACAACTTCGCACTACACTTTGTCACACTGGCTATTACCGGAAATTCATCTGAAACTATGCCTAGATCACCACTCCGATGGAAAGGTAGCTGAAGAAAGATATTAAGTTGGAATGGACACCTGAGTGCCAAGAAATCTTGGATGTGCTTAAACAAAAAATGGTCACCGCCCCTATCTTAGTATTCCCTGACTAGAATAAGGAGTTCCATGTACATGTTGATGCATCTTCCATCGCTTTGGGTACTGTCTTGGCTAAGTCTGGTGAAGGTAATATCGATCACCCTATTGCTTTTGCAAGTAGAAAATTGTCCACAACAGAGAAAAATTATACTACGACAGAATGCGAAGGTCTTGCTATGGTGTATGCACTACAGAAGTTTCGACATTATTTGCTAGGATCTCACTTTAAGATGTTCACTGACCACTCTGCTTTGAAGTATTTGGTTAACAAGCTTGTACTAGGTGGAAGGATATGTAGATGGCTAATTCTATTTCAGGAATATGATTTTGATATCATAGTTAAGCCTGGAAGACTTAACCTTGGATCTGACCACTTGTCGAGGCTCGAGTCAGGAGAAGAACCTACCGGTTTGGACGAAAGTCTTCCGGATGCCCAATTGTTTGCTATCTAGATGATTGATGAGTACTTTCAGGATATTGTTCAGTATTTGTCTACAGGTTTTCCACCCGCTGAGATGACCACGCAGCAGAAGAAACAGTTGGTGGTTCGCGCAACGGACTTCACCTTAATAGCAGGACAGCTATATAAAATGGGACTAGATGAAATACTACACAGATGTGTCTTGGATCATGAAAAGCCACTGATTTTGGCAGAGGCACACTCTAGCCCCGCAGGAGGTCATTATGCCAGAAAAGCCATGGCACAGAAGATTTTGACAGCCGGATTGTGGTGGCCTACGATTCACAAGGATGCAAGAGAATATTGCCACAGCCGCGACATCTGTCAAAGAACAGACAAACCATCTAGGAGGGATGAGATGCCTCTAGTCCCGCAGTTAACTTTACAATCATTTGACAAATGGGCAATTGATTTTGTTGGCCCTATCAATCCCCCTGCGAAGAATTTAGGGGCACGATACATTATTACAGCGACTGATTACCTTACCCACTGGGCCGAAGCTCAACCAGTCAAGACTTGTAGCACTGCTGTAGCTGCGAAGTTCATCTTCGACAACATCTTGTCTAGATTTGGGTGTCCTAGAATTCTTATGAGTGATCAAGGATCACATTTTTTAAACAAGACTATTGAAGTATTGACTGAAGAAATCTAGGTTTATCATCAGAAGAGTACTACCTATCATCCACAAGCAAATGGAACTGTCGAAGCTTTTAACAAGATCCTTGAACATGCTCTGACAAAGGTTTGCAATGTTAACAGAAATGACTAGGATCTTAGAATTCCAGTAGTCCTTTGGGCATATAGAACTACCTGCAAGAAATTGACAGGCCATACACCTTTTAGGTTGGTTTATGGGAAAGAAGCAGTCATGCCCATGGACTACATTGTTCCTAGCCTCAGAATATCCGCTTTTATAGAGATGGATGACCCAGCTATAATGACAGCAAGGCTGACAAAGATACTAGAACTGGAAGAGGACATATTTATTGCAGGGTTCCAACAGCAAGTGCAGAAGGCCCGAGAAAAAGCATGGCATGATAGACACATCAAGAAGAAGCAGTTTCAGCAGGGCGATCTTGTGCTCTTATACGACAGTAGATTCATGAAATTCCCAGGTAAGTTCAAGACACATTGGAAAGGACCGTACATAGTACAGAAAGTTACTGATGGTGGCGCAGTTTAGCTAGCTAAGTTGAATGGAGAAATTTTACCTTCAATGGTAAATGGAAGTCATCTAAAGAAGTATAGGGATAGGCCAGGACCTCCTAATCAGAAGTAGCCCCTAGAAGGACAGTCTTACTCCCAAGAACAGTTGAAACTTGGGTACCACATGGGGTAGTAAGTGTCGAGGGTTAATATTGTGTCGCAGTTGTGGGTAGTTGTTATGTCGAAGGTCCAAGGTGTGTCGTAGCCTAAAATGTAATGGATGGGACAAAATGGATTTGGCGGCGTTGGCACGAGAACTGCTCTCCATACCTGTAATAATGAGATTTTGGAGGAAAATTTGGCATCGTGTGGACAAGATTTCTGGCATTCCATCAGATTTTGTGTCATTAATGCACCATGATGACAGATTCTGTTATGGGATTCTATAAAACACTACATCGGCCTGCGACTCCTGCATTAAGCACTTCCTTAAGTTGTTCAGTTGGAACCATGTCAAACAATTATGAAGTCCAGAAGTTAGTACGAGAGTTCAAAGAGAGAGGGTTGCAGAACCGTCTGAGCAATTCACCAGTACAGTCCTATCTGACTAAGGTACAAAGGAAGGAAGAAGTTTTCTCTAAACCAGATGAAGGAAGGCAGAAGTTTGCTCTAACGTGGAGCGACGAAAGGCACAAGGCCTCATATCAAGACTCTGGAGAATCCCACCATGTATCCTCCGGGTTTGACAGAACCAACGCGGTTGTTTTCCTTATGTAGCTTGACACGCAATTCTGGGGACCCCTAGTTGTGGATGGTAAAGTGTTTGAAAAATAGAGTGAAGGGTGGGGTTGCAAATGGATCCAGAAAGACCTTCCTCAGCATAAATAGCACGACGGAAGGAGGCGAGTAGCCGACAGCAGCAGGGGGGGCGTCCGCAAGCAGCGCATTATGTCTTCGTCGACAACATCTATCACCAGCCCAGTGGATGAGTGTCCCGGGACGTGACACTGGTGAGTCTTAGGGGCCTGTTGGGACTCCAGTGTTAACGAACCTAGAGTTTGGTAACTCCACGGTTTTGGTGAAATCTTGTAAGTGGAGTTACAGCTCAAAGTAGTCTTAGGGGCGTCAAGGTTGAGTCAAAGACTTCTGTTGTAATAAACCCATGGTTTAAGTCCAGGGTTTAGGGTTTGGGATACCCATGGTTTAAGACCATGGTTTTGTAATAGTGCGCTGTATAAATATGCACTTGTGTAAAGAAGTGAGGTTAGGTTTTTGAATGTAAGAAAGTTAAGGCGAAGCTAAGGCTATTTTGTAAGTGAAGGATAAGTCCCAGCTGAGTGCGTGGACGACCTCTGCAGCTGTGTGCGCAGAGGGTTTTGTAAGTGATAAGGAAATCTGCAGCTGAGTGCGCAAAGGCCTGCTGCTGTGTGCGCGGCTTTGAGGACTGAAGAGATGTGCAGCTGAGTGCACAGGTGAGAATTGTGATTTTGTAGAAAAGTTGAATAAAACACAGTTCTGTGGACGTAACCCCTACACTGGGGGTGAACCATGTTATATCTGGTGTTGTGCTTCTTGTGTGATTTCTGTTATGTTCTTTTATGCATTGATAAGTATAGATCTATCTGATAAGTAAGATTGCTGCTTAATAAATAGCTTCGCTGTGAATTCCCAGTAAGGGTTAAGCAAGTCACGGTGTTACTTAACTGCAAAGATAAATATATATATATGTGAATGTTTAAGCACTATGTTAATTGATTATAAAGAATTGATAAAATCCAAAGGTACAGTAATCTCCCTTTTCTGCTTGCAGAAACCTGATTCTGCGGCATCCCATAGCTGTTTCGGGTGAGACTGTGACCTGCTTGCAGGTTGTTGCCGGAAGGGCCAACACTGTGGGTCTTTTGTTGGTGCAAAGTTAAAGGTATAAAACTCGGGTCTTCCCTATAGCCCAACAACATCCCTAGTGCATGAATCCACTGACCCTAGTGAACTATGGCATAGAAGGCTTGCCCATATTAATTACAAGGCTCTACCTCATGTGAACAAAGTAGTGACGGGATTAATAGACATGAAGATCAAGCATGAAGGCATTTGCAAAGGATGTGCAAAGGGAAAGAACATCAAGAATCCATTTCCGAAAAGTGAAACAAAGACAAAAGGTACGTTGGAATTGATTCATTCAGATATATGTGGTCCAATTTCTTCTACATCTTTAAGTGGCTTTGAATATTATATCACATTTATTGATGACTTTTCAAGAAAGACTTGGATATACTTCTTGAAATCAAAGAGTGAAGTGTTTGAAAAATTCAAGAAGTTCAAAGCCTTGATAGAGAATCTCTCAGATAAGAAAATAAAGACACTCTGATCATACAATGGTGGAGAGTATACCTCAAAAGGGTTTGAAGCCTTTTGCAAAGACTCTAGAATCAAAAGGGAACTAACCACTCCCTACAATCCTCAACAAAATGGGGTTGTGGAAAGAAAGAACAGAACCATCATGGAGGCAGTAAAGACAATGAGTTGTGATCAAGATCTTCCAATGCATCTATGGGTAGAAGCGGCAAGAACAGCTGTGTATGTACAGAATAGAATATCCCACAGTTCTCTTGGGTTCAAGACTCCAGAAGAGGTATTCACAAGAAAGAATCCTGAGGTAAGTCACCTCAATATATTTGGTTGTCCAGTATATATTCATATACCAAAAGAGAAAAGAACGAAATTAGATCCATCCAGAAAGAAGGGGATATTTGTTGGATACTATGAGGTATCCAAAGCATTCAGAATATACATTCCTGGATTCCATCACATGGAAATCAGTCAAGATGTGACATTTGATGAAGAGGAAGCCCTCAAGAGATCTAGGAAATGGCAACATGAAGAAGTGTATGAAAAAGAGACATCTCCCAGAAATAAAGAATCTACATGTCTCCCTGAAGATGAAGCTCTTGAAGAACATGACATAGGAGAACCTCAAGAACCTCCCATAATGGAAATAACAAGAAAGAGAAAGCCAGCTTGGACAAGAGAAATTATACAAGAAGCATAAAGGTATAGAGCCCCTGAAGGCTCCACAAGGGAAATAAAGAAACCTAATACCTTCTCCAACTATGTAGCCTTGATGTGTGATCTTGTAGATCAAGAACCTACAAACTTTGAAGAAGCGGTCCAAAGAAAGAATGGGTAGAAGCAATGACTGAAGAATATCAATTAATAATTAAGAATGATGTATGGGATATAGTTCCCAGAACAGAAGGAAAGAGCATAGTATCCTCCAAATGGATATACAAAGTAAAACATGCAGCTAACGAAAGTATCAAGAAATATAAATCAATATTTGTAGCCATAGGTTTCTCTCAGAAAGAAGGAATTGATTATGAAGAGACATTTTCCCCAGTAGCACAGTATACTTCGATTAGAACTATCATGGCACTTGCATCCATGATGAAGTGGGATTTACACCAGATGGATGTGAAAACATATTTCCTAAATGGAGTGATCAAAGAAGAAGTATACTTAGAACAACCTCAAGGATTTGAAGTTGAAGATAGACATACACACGTATGCAAGTTGAAGAAGGCAATATATGGTCTTAAACAAGCTCCTCGAGCTTGGTATGAAAGAATATATGGTTTCTTGTTGAGCATGGGCTTTACCAAAAGTAAATCTGATCCTAACCTTTACCTAAAGGTTGTAGAAGATGAGCCTATCATCCTGTTACTATATGTGGATGATTTATTCTTGACAGGGAGTGAGAAACAGATTAAGGAAAGCAAGAAGAAACTAGCAGAAGAATTTGAGATGAAAGACCTTGGGTTAATGCACTATTTGCTAGGTCTGGAAGTATGGAAAAGTTCAGAAGGAATATTTCTCAGCCAGGGAAAGTATGCAGTAGAGATATTGAAAATATTCAATATGTTGGAATGCAAAGCCTTGACCACCCCCATGGATTCCAACCTAAAGTTTTTAACTGATGACTCATCAGAGTTAGTGGATGTGACTCTCTACAGATAGATCATTGGGTCATTGATGTACTTAACAAATACCAGACCAGACATTTGTTTTGCTGTGAACACTTTAAGTCAATATCTAGTTCAACCTAGATGGGTTCACTTGGTAGCCGCCAAACATGTGATGAGATATTTGAAAGGGACTATAGACTTTGGGCTATACTATGATAATAGCCATGAGTACAGATTATATGGATATACAGATGCAGATTGGGCTAGAAGTATCTCAGACAGAAAAAGCACATCAGGCGGTTGTTATTGTTTGGGATCTGCTATGATTTCATGGTTTAGCAGAAAGCAATCTAGTGTTGCTCTAAGCATTGCCGAAGTAGAATATATATCAGCTTGCTCTACTAGTTGTGAAGCCATATGGATTTGGAAGTTGCTGTAAGGATTATTCAATCTAGAGTTGGACATTACCATAATTCTATGTGACAACCAAAGCTGTATAAAGATGATAGAGAACCCTGTGTTCCACAACAGATCAAAGCACATAGAAATTAGGTATTTCTACATTCGAGACATGATGCAGAAAGGAGCCATAAAGCTCCATTATGTGAGTACTAATGAACAGGTTGCTGATGTGTTGATGAAACCTTTGTCTCGAGTGAAGTTCAAATACTTTCAAGAAAATCTTGACGTGGTTTGAAAGGGTCTTTCCCAAAAGGGGGAGTAATGATGTTGCAGTGGGATTGTATCATCCCTGGGAACTTGCCCAAAAGTGACCTAAAGACCTCGGTATTCGAGAATGAAGAGGGATTGTATCATCCTGGGACATATGTCCAGAAGTGATCCGGTGATTTTGGTCATTGAGAATGTGGTAGGATTGTATCATCCTTGAACTTCGGTTCAGAACGGATCCGATGAACTTCAGTCATCGAGAAGGTGGTAGGATTGTATCATCCTTGAAATTTGGTTCAAAATGGATCCGGTGACTTCGGTACTCTAGAACGTGTGTTGATCCTGTAATTCCTAGAGGAAGGATTATCCGAGTTCCACAGATGTGTTGATCCCATAATTCCGAAAGGAAGGATCGTTGGTAGCTTCGTAAAGACTTGATCCCGTAATTCCAACAGGAAGGATTGTCTAAGTTCCATAGATGTGTTGATCCCGTAATTCCAATAGGAAGGATTGTCTAAGTTCCACAAATGTGTTGATCCCGTAATTCCAAAAGGAAGGATCGTTAGCAGCTCTGTAAAGACCTAAATCTCGTAATTCCGAAAGGAAGGATCATTAGTAGCTCCATAAAGACTTGATCCTGTAATTCTAAAAGGAAGGATCGTCTGAGCTCCACAAATGTGTTGATCTCGTAATTACAAAAGGAAGGATCATTAGTAACTCCATAAAAACCTAAATCCCGTAATTCTGACAGGAAGGATCGTTTGAGTACCACAGACATGTTGATCCTGTAATTCCGGAAGGAAGGATCATGTTGATGTTTTGATGATGATGATGTTGATGTTTTGATGATAATGATGTTTTGGTGATGATGATATTTTCATGATGATGTTTCAGATCAAAATATCAAAGTATGATGATGATGTTGTTGCTGATCGAAAGTGCTGAAGATGATGTTGCTGATCGAAAGGTCAAAGTGCTGAAGATGATGTTGCTGATCGAAAGGTCAAAGTGCTGAAGATGATGTTGCTGATTGAAAGGTCAAAGTGCTGAAGATGATGTTGCTGATAGAAAGGTCAAAGTGTTGAAGATGATGTTGCTGATCAAAAGGTCAAAATACTGAAGATGATGTTGCTGATTGAAAGGTCAAAGTGCTGAAGATGATGTTGCTGATCGAAAGGTCAAAGTGCTGAAGATGTTGTTGATCGAAGCAGTCAAAGTATTAATGATGATGAAGACTGAAGATTGAAGATGAAGACTACATAATGTTGAAAATATTCCAATGATTTATAGATGTATTACCCTGATGATGTTGATGATGTCCTCTATTTCTCTCCTACTATTGTTGTTGTTGATGTTGTTGTAGAATACCCTTCTCGTTAAGGGGGAGTATTGAAATATTGTAACTTCGAAGAATATTCTATATGTATCTTTTGTGGTCCGCGATGGTCCTACTAGGAGAACCACTTGTATTATCTTGTACCCCGATGCTTCTAATTGGAAGAACTAATAAGAGTCATGAGTTTGTCCCCTCTAATTGTAAAGGTGGGTCATTAGCACCCCAATGTGGTTACTTGAGCCTACATGTGTAACTCGAGCCTACATGATTAACTCGATCCTACATGTCGGATGAGTTAATTGAAGTGAACATATGAATATAAATAGAGGTGTAGCTCTCCTCATTTGAGCACACACTCTCACTTGTGTAGAGAATTAGTGGAGAAGAGAAGTAGTTGGAGAAGGAGGAGGATCAGGCTTTGGTCTCCTTGCTGGTTTTATCTTTTATCTTTTTGGGGACATCTATATTGAGGAAGCTTTTGCTGGGTTTTTCCCTTTAGGGTTTTCCCAGGATAAATCTTTGTGTTCCTTTTGTATGGTAGTGCTTGTCTATATTTTAGTGATCCTGTTTATATGCTTTTATTATGAAAATGAAATGAAATACTGATGTCTTAGTTAAGCATATGAAAATTTAAAAATGCACATATCCAGACAGATGGTATAACTTAAGATGGAGACGATTCATATATAGATTGGCAAGGAAAAATTCCATAGAAAGAACAACCTTATATTGAAGCCATCCTTGACAAAAGAATTCTAAGGAAGACCAAGAACAAAACCTTCTTTCAGTACTTAGTCAAATGGAAGAATCAACCTACCAAAGATGCATCCTGGATGAACAAACAAAAAATTTCAAATACAATGTACACCCTAAAGACTTATTGAAGAATTATTTTCTTCCCTAGGAGTATGATGCAAGAGCATCCAACTCAAAATTCATTGACTGTTGAGTCAACATTCCATGTAATCACTTCTAGAAGGATAGGGTTCACTATTAGATGAATAGGGTTAGTTTATTTTGTAATAAGTGGAAGATTGTCATTATTCTCCTTGAACCCTGTGGGAAATTCTTCAAGGATAGATATTTGTTGAAAGGATTTATTTTATTAGGTATTCAAATCCAATCTATTCAGATCTGATAGGGTTGCAGAAGAC
Source organism: Pseudotsuga menziesii (assembly GCA_001517045.1). NCBI lineage: Eukaryota > Viridiplantae > Streptophyta > Pinopsida > Pinales > Pinaceae > Pseudotsuga > Pseudotsuga menziesii. Next base: position 47,225 of record LPNX010781614.1, on the reverse strand, counting down.
TATAAATAATTGAATGTAATCGATAGAACATGATAGGATCGATTGTGTGGAGTGTAGAGAGAATAGAGAAGGGAGTGTGTGTTTTATGATAGGTTGATTGAATGAAGAACATGTTTTTTATACTTTGCATATATTTTCTTAATTGACATCTTCTTTTCAATAGCCAAGAACATGATTTTAATTCTCTTTGCACTGTGTTACCAACTATTTTGTACCATAGTTGGGTTACCTGAGGAGCCGCCGGTTGAAAAACTTGTTCAAAGTCTGATTCTACTGTATCAGTTGATCCGTCTGCTTGTCTAGCCAATATTGGATAGTCACTTTTTTATTTGAATAATTTTGACCATGGCCCCATGGGGTTTGTAATAAAATGTGCTAGTAGGATATTTTTGAGTGGTTTGGTCTCCTGAGACTTAGAATCTCAAACAGGGTATTCCAGGGAGTTTTTTGCCCCTGACAATTATGCTTTGCCTTCAGCCACGTATAATTGACGAGGCTTTCTCTCGCTTCCACCAAAGCTGGAATGCCCGATGTTGAATTTTGGGCCTTAGGTGTTATTAGAGCCCAACTGAGTGTTATAAGCCTACTAGACATTATTTATATAGATCATGGTAACGTCCTAAGTCATCTGGACATATAAAAAAAATTCGAAATTTTTTTTTTTTGAACAAGGAAAAAATATTATTTTTTAATTTTTTAATTTTTAATTACTTTTCCTAAGTTTTTTGGGTTAATTTTTCCATAAATTAAATGGAAAAAACCCGTTCATGGTAAGTCGGTCATCCAGACTCGAAATTCAATGATTGAAGGCTCTAACCTTAAGCCAAAAATCATTCTTGATCAGCCAGCCAGTTAGAACCAGCTTTCATATCAACAATCGGATACATAATGCCTTTTTTTATCAAAAAAGTCAGTTTTGAGTAAAAAAATGATTTTTTATTAAAAAATGATTATTTTGGAGAAAATTAAAACTCTTCAAATTAATCCAAATTCAGTAAAATAAAAGGCTAATTGACATCTCATGGAGCACTTATGATGATTGGAGCTATCATAACTCAGCTTTAGTCATCATTAAGAGAGCAATTAATTTATTATCAGTTAGCAAACATGTCATATCCAGCTAAAGAATGAGATGCAGAGTACTCATTGGTCTGGTGATTTGATCGAGGTGAAGACTAAAGCTTACACCATCAGTAGGCTTCCCAAACCTATCAGTAGCTCCTCCAGACCTAACAAAGTAGGTTTCCAGACCTAGCAGGCAGCTTTCCTATGCAGCAGGGTGCCTCCTTCAACAGCTCACACCCCTCTCTCTCATGAGGGTGCCTTCCTCACATGTGGGCTCATCTGTGGATGGATTTGAGTGTTTAGGGTTGGAGTGGGGGAACCTTTCCTGGGTGGAGGCCTCCCCTCGCTCCTATTCGTGGGACAAAGAAATGGGATCTATTATTTTCTTCATAGAAGGAGGCGAAGACAGTTCCAATTCACAGAATGCTACCTTTTTGCCTACTTAGGAAGAACTGGAAGGAGTGTGGAATGTAAGTTTTTATGGGAAAGCATGTAGAGAAGGGGAGAGAGATGGAGTTTGGGTGAAACCCCCAGGTGGGAGAGCTTTAAATTACTTTTACAAACTTTCCTTCGATTGCACAAATAATGAGGTAGAGTACGAGGTTATGATGTTAGCGATTCATATCTTAAATAAGTTCCAATTCAGGAGGGTAATGATACATGGGGAATCAAAGCTGGTAATTAAATAGATGATAGGTGAATATTAGGCCAGACACCCCAGAATGAGAAGATACAGGAATGCTGCACAAGATTTGATAGAATGTTTTGAACAATGTAATTTTAATTTGATACCCAGATTGAAAAATTCTATAGCTAATTCTCTGGCCACTTCTGCTATTGTTTTCAAGGTCCCCATACCCCATTGTGGAAAATACGAAGTCAAATTTAGACACAGACCCTCTATCCTAGATAATGTTAAGATTTGGCAAGTCTTTGAAGACGACAAGCAAATCCAGAAGTTCCTTACTCTAACTAGGGAGTTTGATGGATTTACTATTGATGAACAAAATGGGCTTCTAGAGGAGGTCGCTCCCACTCTAGCACCTTTGCAAAGCCATAGTGCTGCTCCCAAATAAATTCCATGATATGAGGGCGTTATTCCTGTCGAAGATGCTTATGACAAAAAAATTGAGGAAGCTTGTGAGCCATAGTTGCAGGAGGCTGAAGGACACAAAACATATCTAAACAATCTCCATGGAAAGGAAATCCTCCATCTCAAAGGTAACTCTATCCCCAGAGGATTAGTCCCTTTAGAAAAACTCTTTGATCCAAATTATGTTGCTAAAGAACCTCAACTGGTCCCAAGTTGTGAAGATGTGGAAGATGTAAATATTTGGATAGAAGATCATCCTAAGGTCATCAAAATATCAAGAAACCTCTAACTTGTGGCCAAACATAATCACATCTCACTGATGAAAGAATACTCTGATGTTTTTGCTTGGACCTACAGTGATCTCAAGGCTTATGACACAAGTATAATCCAACACACTATACCAATAAAAAAGGATGAGATTCCTTTCAAGGAAAAGTTGAGAAGGATGAACCCCAAGCTACTGCCCCTGGTAGAAAAGGAGATTAAGAAGCTATTTGAGGCCAAAATCATTGTGGCCCTCAGATTCTCATGCTGGGTGGAAAATATGGTCCCAGTTACGAAGAAGAATAAGGAGATAAGGATATGCATTGACTTCAAGAACTTGAACATATTTTCTTTGAAGGATCATTAGCCCCTTCTGAAAATGGACCATATCTTGTAGAACGTAGTGGGTTCCCAAAGGATCTCCACCTTGGATGGATTCTCAAGCTATAATCAGATCGTGGTGCACCTAGAAGACCTAGAGAAGACAACTTTCACCACACCCTAGGGCACATTCATGTATGCAAAGATGTCATTCGGACTCATGAATGTAGGGGAAACCTTCCAACGGGCCATGGACATAGCTTTTGCAAACGAAAAGGATAATATCTTGGTCATCTATTTGGATGACATCACTATCTTTTCATAGTCTAATGAGGAACACATTGCACACCTATTGTGAATGTTCAGAAAGTGCAAAAAATTCAACATCTCTCTGAATCCAAAGAAGTCATTATTTTCCATAAAGGAAGGGAAGCTGTTGGGGCACATAATTGCTCAGGAATACATTAGGATAAATCCAAAAAGGGTTGATTCAATTCGAAAAATTGATCTCCCTCGAAATAAATTTGAGGTTCATTCCTTTCTGGGGAAGGTAAATTTTCTGAGAGGATTCATTGCTTCCTTTGCCGAAATAGTGGGATATATAACCAACATGCTAGGAAAGGACAAAGATATCAAGTGGGCACTTGAAGCAAAACAATCATTTGAGGATATTGAAAAGGCTATCTCTAAAGCACCTATACTCACAAGCCATGATTTTTCTAAAGACTTCCTCATAATTTCATTTTCCTCAGAGCACACAGTGGAAAGGGTATTGCTACAGAAGAATCATGAGCGACACAAGTAGCCCATTTCTTTGTACAACAAAACCCTAAGAGATGCTCCTCTAAAATAAAACATCTTGGATAAGAAGGCTTATTCTCTGGTGCATGCCTTAAAAGAGTTCTGAGTATACATCCCAAATTCTCACATTATTTCCCATGTTCCCACCAATGATGTGAAGGATATCCTAACCCAACCAGATCCCGAGGGTAGAAGGGGAAAATGGATAGAAGTCATTATTGAATATGAATTAGAGATCAAGAACACAAAACTTATTAAAGGCCAGGGACTAGCCAATATCATGGTACAATCTAACTACAATTCTCTCAGTCTACACATGATTGTTGAATTGTCAGCAGAAGAGAAAAATCCTAAGGGACAACTAGATCCCCCAGTAGCTAATCATTTCTTGTTGTCCCCATGGTACATTGACATCATCTTCGTGTAACAACATTTGCAATATCCATAGGGCATGGAAAGAACAAGGGAAATCTTTCTCAAGCAGAAATAATATAGTTTTTGCATCTTAGATGGAAAATTGTATTAGAAGGAACAAGGAGGGGTGCTGCTGAACTCTGTAAATAAGGAGGAAAATAAGCTCATTGAATAATTCCATGCAAGAGAATGTGGAGGTCATCACTATTGGAAGGCCACTGTGAACAAGATCATAAGGGTAGGATTTTATTGGCCCACTATCTTCTCCGATACTCACAATATAGTTTCTTCCTACCACAAATGTTATATCTTTGATGGAAGGAGGAAGCTTCTGTCATTTCCTCTGAAGCCCATACATGTTGAGGCCCCTTTCCAGCAATGGGGGTTGGATTTTGTTGGATAAATAAACCCATATTCATCAGGATAGCATAGGTGGATCCTCACTACCACTGACTACTTCACTAAATGGATTAAAGCCATCCCCACAAGACACTCCACCAAGATAGTGATTATGCAATTTCTGGAGGAGCATATCTTATCGAGATTTGGGGTTCCCAGGAAGATAATCACTAACAATTCTCCTGCATTCAAGTCAAAGAGATGGTGTATTTTTTCTTCAAATATCACATACATTTAGGACATTTCACGGCGTAATATCCATAGGGAAATGGGTTGGCATAATCTTCAAATAAGAGCCTCATTAGAATCATCAAAAATTTGCCATAGGATAACAAGAAGGACCATCACACAAAATTTACTCATGCTTTATGGGCTGACAGGATTATTCTAAAGAAATCCATTGGCACCTCACCATTCCAACTGGTTTATGGTTCTGAATTAAATTTTCCTAGTTCCATGAGCTTGCTAGAAATGAAATTGCTACAGGAAGAGGAAGCTGAAACCCATCCAACTCGGAGAAGGATGTATCAATTGATTGAACTACAATAACAAAGGGAGCAACTGTTTGACAGAGATAAAAAATTTCAGGAGAAAATGAAAGAGATCTTTGAAAGGAGGACGAACCCTAATGATTTCCAGCTAGGGGATGTAGTTTTATTGTGGGATGCACCACATGAAGAGAAAGGGAAGCATGGTAATTTTGATCACCTATGGAAGGTCCCTTACAATATTTTAGCTTTCAAAGGAAAGAATTCCTACATATTGGAAGAGATGGAGGGAGGTCTAGTATCTAGAGCTCCTGTAAATAGGAGGCTCCTCAAGCATTATTTTTTGTAAAGTAAGTCCAACTCCCATGACATTGTACATACCATTTCTTTTTAATATTACATGTGTTGATGCCCCTATGATAGAGTTAAATAATGAGGTGAAGGTTGTAAGGTACCCTAGAGGATCCATCAATTGGATTTTCTTTTTATGCAAATTTGAAGTTACATGCACTAGAACAAATTTTGAGGCAGTGGGCTTGCTAGATAGCGCAGAATGGTGCTATTAGCTGGTTTTTTTGCAGGTTCAGAGGGCCCAATGGAGAAGACACTTTCTCTACGAGGTTCTTTTCTACCTCACAGGGAGGTTATCATCCTCGAGTTGGAGCCTTTGTTAGCACTTGTGATAAATTTGAGGATTTTTTTAAATGCATCCACACTAATTCCCCCTATAAAAGAGTAAATCAGAGGAAAATGAGGGGGTAAGTGAAAAAATTCTCCATGTCACATGACTTTGAAGGATATTGATGGCATTTCTACATGTTCTAAGGGGTTTATTCATTGCTTTGAAGTGCAAAAGTATTGAAAATCCTGAGTTTTATCCTTATAAATATGCCTAAATAAGAAAAATCTGATCAAAGTGAAAAGATGACAGCAAATGAACGGTTGGGATGTACAGTGGAGAAAATCAAAGGCCCGGAATTGTTTCCGCCAAGGGAAAATCGGGAGCAGAAAGAGGAAATGGAAAAATTTCGTTATCAGAATTCGTAAATTTTCCTTCCGCTTTCCGCAATCCAAGATTTGATGGCCAAGGATGACGTTCGCATAAATCAAAGTTCTAGAAAAAAAGGGCGGAAGCGGAAAGGAGGAAAGGACCATTTTATCTGATTTTAGCATTATATGTTGTGGAGCATTTTTTAATTATTTCAACTTTATTCCAAGGTCTGTGAGGCATGTTTAAGGGCCAAATTTCACAATCTCGAAAAAGAATACATACTCCTTTAATTTTCTATTACATAGATTAATAGTTTATCAACTTTAGACTCAGAAAGAGATCATAAATACAAAATTCTACTAACATGGAGTATTTTATAATTTAATCATCAATATTTTAATATTTTTATTATCCTTTAATTTTCAGTCACATAAATTAATAGCTTATCCACTTTAGTTTCATAAATACAAAATTCTATTAAAATGAAGTATTTTATAATTTAATCATAGAGAAAGAAATATTTAACTTAATAATAAAACAAAATTGAGTTAGTATAAAAAAAATCAACTTAATACTAAACATATATTAAGAATATATTTTCATTTATGCAAGCTTGCAAGCTTTTAAAATATTAGATTTATTTAAGTGTTATAAGGTTTTCATTTTAAATCTTACAAAGTTGTAACTTCTGGATTCATTTTAAATATTGCAAAGTTTTCATTTAAATCTTACAAAGTTGTAACTTCTAGGAAGTTCCAATACACTTTTTGATTAATAATTTATTATATTATTAGAATTTTGATTTAAGAGTGTTTAAAGCAATTTGTCCCTAACACATTTTTCTAATTTCAATTATGACATTCTCATCATAAGACATCATTAATATAATTGAAATTATGACATTCTCATCACAAGATATCATTAATATAATTGACAGATGGTTTAATTTATAAGTAGAAATCATGTTAAGTCCTACAAAGTTGTAACTTGTACAAAGCTCCAATACTATTGGTTACTAATTTACTATGCTATTATAATTTAGATTTAATATTGCTTAAATCATTTTGTAAGGGGCACATCTTTTCTATTTCATTTATGACATTCTCATCATAAGATAAATATAATTAACAAATAGTCCAATCTATATATAGAGAAAAAATTATGAATTGTAATGAATACATTTAAATTTAAATTTGTCACGTTTTGATTCATCCTCAAGTGTTAAGTAAAAATTGGAACCTTAAAAAATATGAAATATTAATTTTAATTTATTAATTAAAAAGGAAACAATAGATATAAATCTTTTAAAATAGATGTAAATATTTTTAAAGAACAATAATTGTATTGGAAAATATTTACCATTATAAATTTACTTTATTAATTAAAAAAGAAAGAATAAATGTAAATTTTTTTAAAAGAAGGATAATTGTATTGGCAGATATCTATCATTATAAATTTTGAATAGTTTCTTTTTTATTATTAATTTTTTTTTAATCACAAATTTAAGAGTGGTTTTGAAAATTTCATAAACATGAGAATTTAATTAATTTTGTTTTCAATTTAATGAATTTTAAAGTATTACCGAGATTTTTAAAAGAAGAATTATAGCTTGTATTTTGATAGAATAAAATCATGATCATTTAACGTTTCTATCAAAATTTAACCTTCATTCGTTAATAAAATGTGTCACTAGTATTTATATTTGGAAGTTGGAAACATGTTTCATATGTCCATAAATTGAGTTGAATCCATTTTTTTTATTATCTCTTAATGGTTCAATTTCATAAAACTTCTCATTGGAAATTTAACCTTAATTCTTCAATAAAATGTGTCCCTAGTATTAATAGTTGAAAGTTGAAACCATATTCCATGTGTCCATGAATCTTTTTTTTTCCCAATTTCTTAATGGATCAATTTCACAAAACTTCTCATTGCATGTACCATAATAAATAATACAAAATGTGAATGTATTGCATATTAATGAGGGACAATTATTTTCTATAATGGTATTATAAGATGCAAATTAATCTTGTATGAAAAAGGCTATATAACAAAATCACAAGTTTGACAAAAAACAAACTAAATCTATGGGTGTTGCTCAACGTCTATTTAAATCTCAACCTCTCCACCATTTTCTCCAAGATTTTTTTTCTTCATAATGTTCGTTGTGCCAAATAGTTGGTCAAACATTTTTTGGTGTGTTTCCTCATGCATTGCAAGTTTTGATTTTATTATTCTACTCTACAAGTTTCATCATTTAACTACTATGGTTTCTTGTAGCTGCTACTTATTCTTGTATATTTTTCTCTATGGTTTTCCATAGTAGACTAAGTTGTCTTTTTTGCTCTTGAAATATTTGGTGTTTTTACCCATTCCATCTAGTCTAGAGTAACAATAATGGGATGATATATTCAAGATTAGGGCAAGTGAAAGCATCCTTTTGCTATTGTTCTTACCCAAATGTGAGCCCAAGTGATTTTGTTCACATCTAAAGATCATCTTATCAAGCCAAACTTGTATTCCATATTGCTTCCAAGAGTATGTTAAGTATTTTATAGTTTTGACTTTAGGATGACATGATTTTTTACAAATTGTTATAATCATAAGTTTTGATTATTAAATTATAATATCATTTAATACATTTCAAAATTTATAAAATTGCATAGTTTTAATGTTAAAGTTACACTAATTCAATTTAAGAAACTTACCAAAAAGAAAATATATGATGTTATGGTAACAAATGAAAACTAGAAATCATTTTTCATTGGGAAACTTTTGAAGAATATTAAATCAATGAAAGAAAAAAATGTTTATTGTATTCCAATGAAACTTGTTTATTTAAGAAAAAATTACAAAAAATAATAATTTGATGGATACCATCAATTTGAAGGGAAAAAATTATCTATTTATTAAAACTTATTGAATTGTTTATTTACTTTTATATAGTTAGTGTTTAATATTTTAATAATGTAAAGAATTGGAAGGAAAATATTATATTTCATATTTTTTTTAAAGATTTACTTAATTTACATTTGCCCATAAAAAACAATTATTTAATTAAGGAGTTAGTTGAATATATATTCTTTAAATTGAAATTAAGATTAACTCTTTTAATTCGATCACAATAATTAAGTTGACAATTTTAACCTACAAGATATTAAAAATTATTATTACTTTAAATCTTAATATTAAAATTCAATATTCTAACATTAGTTTTGAAAATCATCATAATTTTACCAAACATCAATAATTCTTTTCTTTTTCTTTTCTTGTGTTTACAAAGTGATAGAGAAATTGAAATCAATATCTAAATAATTATAAAGTTGTACATTTTAAAAATATTATCATTCTACAAACAAAAAAATAAAAATAAAACAAATTATGTTCTTAGATGTAATTATCTTAATCTTTTATTTGAGGAAGATTATTGAAAAGATATGAAAAACAATTATGAAGATGTTCAATAATTTCCACAATGATAATACTATGGATTGAAGAATCGTTATGATTGGTGATGTTTTTTCTATCAATATGACTATTTAGGTTATAATTATGGTCCTTTCAATCAATACAAAAGATACCATGCGATATGAGTGATCATCATGTATGTGGTTGACATTTGTAATTGGAAACTCCATGGGTTATTTTTCTTATGAGTATTATTTTATTATAAGATATGGTTGGTTGACCACCCCTATGATAAAAGGAACCATGAGTATACTTTGTTTCCTTGGAAAAGCTTTGATTTAATTTAATGGTTATTAATGAATTTAAATATCATATTTTTATTAGTGAATGGTGTTTAACTCGTCATGTATTGGGTGTTGATGTGATGGAAACCTTCATCGCTACTAGTCTTCGCACAATATTAGGAGTCTCTCCTCTATGTGAGAACTAGTATAATTTGTTTCCATTCGGAAAATATTTTTAGTATCTCATGATTGGAATTCGTTCAAAACTTTGTTGGCCATCTTCAATAGATATACTTAATGTTGCCTTTTTCATGTTAAAAAGTATTGGAGAGCCTTTTTCATGTTAATTATCATTGCAATTATTTGAAGTATGGCTTATTTTCCATGCAAAAATGTTTTAACTCAACATAATGTAACAAAATATTTATGATGAATGGTTTGTAGTCCATCTTTTCATGAAGCAGGGAGGGTTTGAACAACTTTATATACTCCGCATTCATCATTAAACTATTTTACATATAAGAAGGAAGTCTCAAATTGAAGATATGCTCGTTCACTTGTTCAATGATGTTAAAAGGTATATATCTTTGGGGTCCGAGTTTCTTCACTTATCTTTGTGTAGGTAAAGCCATAATTTCCAAAATTAAACTTTATGATATTTGTGTTTGTCATGTCTTCCTTTATATTGTTGTTGGTTTTTTCAAGTTGTTTTTGTATCTTTACATGTATTTACTTGATCTTGTTCACAAATATGCTTGCCTTCTTTTCATTTAAAGGTAGCTTTGCTTAATCATTTTGTTTTACCATAATAATGTCAAATGATGGAGATAAATAGGCAAAGAAAGTCTCAAAAGGTGATTTGTTGGTAGAAGAAAGAAATGTTGAACTGTATGATTGCTAGATCTGCACCAATTGCTCATCCTATCTCCTTGGATTTTTGTTATTGTACCCTCTCAAAAATGGTACCAATGTTCAGTTAAAAAATTCAGTTTGTCCATTGATATGGGGATGAAATGCAATGGAATACCTCATCTTGGTATGCATCCTCTCCCAAAGTGTTGTCTAAAATCTTCCCAAGAGCCCTTCCCAAACAAATATGATGGAGCTCGACAATCCAAAATGTACCCAAACATGACCGAACAGTAACTCAATTTCTTCTTATATAGATACCATATTCTTGCATAGAATGAATGCACACATCTTGTTGAAGTGGCATACCAGGATGAATAAGAAGTCATGACCTCTGTTAGACATGGGAAAACCTCCAACAAATTCTAAGGAGATATGTTCCCAAGGCTTGCTTAGTACAAATAGTGGCATATACAACCCAACATTTTCATTTATTGGCTTTATTATGATACACACACCACCTCTTAAAATATCACCATATTCTCTTACATATTTGGCTAATACAAATGCCTCTCCAAATTTTCCATTGTCTTCATCACACCAAAATTTCTGACAAATTTTGGAAGAGTGAACTTCTCTTGCAAATTGAATCCTTATATCTTGTGGTAGGCATAGCTTGTCCAATTTATATAACATCTCATCTTGGATGTGATATCCATCCCCTTCCATAGTTATGATTGGTCTCTCCTTTCGTTTATTGTATACTCCTCTTAAATTTTCATCTCCCTCGTAGTCTTCACTCAATATATCATGAGTGCAGGGCTCAAGCTACATTATCACAACAACTAATGTAATATTTTTAGTAGGGATTGTGAAAGTATGTTAGTTAGCTTGTTTGTAACACCTTAATTGTGATTAATTAGTAGGTTGAATTGTTCCAATAATACTAACTACTTGTAATTCCTCACTTGTTGTATCTTGCTTTGACTTCGTAGATACTGAAGGGGTTTATTATTGGTGTGTATAATGGTGTCTTTTCATAGGTGGAAATGATTCCAGCTCTTCATTGCTTGCATAATAAAAAATATATCTTTATCTTACATGGAAAATTTATTTTCTACTCCATGAGCCAACTTTGAACAATAGCACCCTGGTTTTTCTCCTTCCAGAAGAACAACCCCCAATGCATATACAATAGAATTTACACCAAATGGTAATAAAAAATTGGGCATGGATAGTATTGGAGGATTCCTCTTCAAGTCTTCAAATTCTTGTTGCTTTTCTTTGCCTCGATGAAATCTCTTTCACTTGGTGGTGATTCCATGCAAATACTAGTGTTATTGTTAAAAAGTTTCCTATGAACTTCCTCAAGTATTGTGTTGCTCCCATTAAACTCTTGACATATGTTAAGATGGTAGGAATATTCCATTGGTGGTTCATTGTGATCTTGTCTATATACACCCTTATCTCACTTCCAACAATAATATGTCCAAGATATATTAAGAATTCCTTCTACATTGTTGGAAATTCAAGGAATACTGATAGGGGGGTTGAATCAGTATTTAGATATTTCTATTATTTTTATCACTTTTTAAAAAACAAAAAAATTATCATGGAAACCCGACTGGGAAAAACCACAAACACTTTCTATTACTGCAAAATTGTATTTACAAGTATTTTGCAAGCACCAACTTGCTAGATGCTCCAACACCCAATATTTTCAGCTACAACTGAAGGATGCACCAGAACCCTATTTACCAGAAACAACTAGAAGGAAGATACTACTTCCTACAGGTATTTGTTTCCTTCCCTTGCACCTCCCAACCTACCTTATATGATTATGTGTTCTCTTTTTTCTGTACACCTTATGATTTTCAATTTGTGTATATAGATATACTTTATTTGAAAATCTAGATCTTTGTTTATATACTTTCAAATTGTTCCTTTTTTCCTAATAGTCACAGCTCTTCATCGTGAATTTTTACAATAAAACTAATTATAATTACCTTTTCTATTTAAACTTGTGATTTTTAACAATATGATTATGAAATATTTCGACTTCTCAATCTCGACTTAGACAAATCAACTTCCAACTAATTTATCCCTTGATCTACAATATGTCATCAATTCTGAATCTAACTAATCGATTCTGATGTCGAGGTCTGAGGATCAACCATAAATGAAATATACTGTGTATTCCATTGTTTATGACTCCATCATTTCAACTTCAACTATGTCAATTATGATTTAAGATGAACTCCATCAATTCTGACGTTTATTGATTCTGATGTCAAATTAGACTATGTCGATTCTGACTTACTAATTCAATGTCAAACTCTGAATTCCATTCGACTGATAATGGTCGACAAGCAGTCGAATTCGACTGATAGTAGATTGACTAGGTTGACCTCGACTCGGCTAATAATGGTTGAAAAGAAATCAACTTTGATTGACAATAGGTCGACTAGGTCAACTTCGGTTGATAATGGTCAACAAGCAATCGACCTCGACTGAAAATTGATCAACTAGGTTGACTTCGACTGATAATGGTTGAAAGTAGGTTGACTAGGTCAACTATGACTATTACTGGCGTTAATATTTCAACTAGGTTGACTAAGTCGACTTCAACTTCGACTTACAAAGACTCGATCATAGTACAATAGGTCGACTAGGTCGACTTCGACTTAATGAACACTTTCGACTTAATGAGCACTTTCGACAGTTTTGACTTAATGAACTATTTCAACAACAGTTCAAATTCGACTTAATCTATTCCTTTGTTATTATTTAACGTATTTTACATCAATGACAATCATACCCAACATTCTCCCCCTTTTCCATTGATGAAAACAACTGTCCAATTTTACCCCCCTGTGACATTAATGATAAAGGATCTCAAAGCTCCCCCTACCATCATTTCTCCCCATGTAGATTGTATCAAGTTTTTTGTGACAGGGTGCATTTTCCTTTTTTATACTAAGGAAAAGGGATAACCCCTAGCTTATGTTTGAGATAGGAAAAGGATCCTTGAGTCAATTGTCTAGTAAAGATGTCTGTCATTTGTTCCTTTATATCAACATACTCTAATTTGACAACATTTTGTGACACTTGTTCTCTTAAAAGTGATATTTTATTAGAATGTGCTTAGTCTTAGAGTGAATAACTAGATTTTTGTATATGTTAATGGAACTCATGTTGTCACAATGTATCGCAATTGGGTCCTCATAATTCACAAGTCGATATTCTAATGTTTTTTCATCCATATGAATTGAGTACAACATGATGCATCAGCAATATACTCAACTTTTGTTGTCAAAAGTGAAATGGAGGATTTATTTTTTCTTAGTTACAATACCATGCAATTTCCAAAGTAAAATGCTGCTCCACTGGTGCTCTTTCTATCATCAATACTTCCTACCCAATCTGCATCACTAAAATCCTTGAGAGAGAAGTGATTTCCTTTTGAATACCATAAACCATACTCCATAGTTCCTTTCAGATATCTAAATATTATTTTTATTGCTACCACATGTGTTTGTTTAGGGGTTGATTGGAATATCGCGAACAAGCCTACAAACTACATCCCATCTAGTCTTGTGTCTATTACATACACCAAACTACATATCATTGACCTATACATGATATGATCTACTTTCAAAGACACATCACTCTTTCTTAATTTATAGCTTGTGTCCATAGGAGTACTAACTCGTTTTGCGTCTTCCATTTTTAAACATTTTTAACATGTCTTTGATATATTTGGTCTAAGAGATGAAGATCCTATTTTTTTATTGAGAAACTTGTAAGCCAAGGAATTTTTGGTTTATCAGTATTGTGTGTTTTTATGTAAAATACACAAAAATCAACAATCAATATACATATTTTATCTTGGGAACCTCAAAGGGAAAACCACCAACGCAAACTCATTAATAAGATGGATTTACAAAATTGTTTATCTGCTCCTACAGAAAGGATATAAACACACCCTATGTTTTTCATGTAACTATAGATAGGGATGCTATAACACCCCTATGTTTTTCTACCTACTTCAACAGAAAAGGATGCTACGACACCCTGTTCTTTAGCTATGACTGGAAGGAAGCTTCGACCCCCTGCAGACCTGTGGCCTGCCCTAGCACCACCCTGCCACTTTGTACTAATTTTCTGAGTCTTTTGGAATAGTTGTAGACTATCCACTTTGGACTCTATCAATATTCCTAACAAATGAGACTAATTCTTTACACAATCATTCAATAAAACCCTTTACCTATTTCTTATCAATGCATCTCACCATAGATGCGCTCTTTCATTTTGGATCTTGACTGTTTACTTATAGACACAACTATTCATCATCTTCCCATTCAATCGTTGCATCATTTCATTGTTAAGTTTCAGCAAAGGCACCATTTCGTTCTTCCCATAGCTTAGAATTCAATTCCGTAGCCCTGTTTATCATTTTTTGGTGCTTCCGTAATCTTCTTCTCTAGATACAATCCAGACAGTTGATCTTCTCTACATATTTCCACTTTGAAATCGTATTTTCGCAACAAGTTTATGTTTCAAAGATTCCCCACTGTTGATATTCATTGGGATTCTCCATGAGCGTCGATCTCTAGATTGCAGGATGGAGGATGCAGGATGCAGAAATGTAATATTTCCTCAAATCATATCTCAACTTTCTACCTTCTACTTTCTGTACTTGCCTTTCCACACTACCAAATGCCAAAGTCAAAAATTCGTGTTTCACAACTTCATTTAATTTCTTTTCCACCTTTCTGCTTTCCGTAGTACTTCTTTTTCCGAACTGTTGATATATTTTAGTGAAACTAATATCAACCATGTGATCTTGATATTTTGTGAAACTTTGGCTTTTTCACCTAACCATTGGAACTAATCCTTAACCATCGGATCTAGTGTGGGACTAATATAAGCCACCAATATTGATTGTTGTGGAACCGAATTTTGGGCGTCGAAACTAATATAAGCCATTCGATATTGATTGTTGCGGAAATGAATTTTGAGCTTTCCGCTTTCTAGACTTGTCTTTATGTAAGCCCCTTTCCACACTATAGAATGCGGAAGTCATGACTTCGGCTAATTTATTTGCGCCTTTCCTCTTTTCGCAATTCTTTTTTCGAACCGTTGATCTATTTTAGAGGAACTAATATCAGTTGTCTGATCTTGATCTTTTGTGGAACGTTGTCACTTCACACGTGTTTAACCTCTATGATAGTTCATTCAGCAAGAACAGTGTGAGCTGTCGATTTACTTGGATGATCGATCTCATTCGTTCAACTTGCTACAAGGTTATCCATTGGTCATTCAACTTGTAACTTGTAATAGGGTTATTCCTTTGTTATTCTGGATACCTGCAACCTGCAACAGGTTTATTGTTTTGTTATTCTTCTAGTTTCATCCTGCCACCATATCTTTGACTTTCATTAACATTTTTGACATTAATGACAACTATTTTACTCAACAATCTCCCCCTTTGGCATTGATGGCAAGATCTTTAGTCATTCTCCCCCTTTGACACCAATGACAAAGAAACCTCTCTATCTGATAGCTCCCCATGTCATCATGTCTCTGCCTAAGATTGCACTTCCTTCTCTTAGTTCTTTTGTAAAGGAATTACTCCCATATTTTGTCTAAGACACTCAAAGGCTTCCTTAGGTAGTGGCTTGGTGAAAATGTCAACAATCTGTTATTTTAAGTCAATGTATTCTAATCTAACATCTTTTTGAGATACCCATTCTCTTAGATAGTGATACTTGATTGTTATATGTTTTTTCTTAGAATGCATGATAGGATTTTTAGACATATTTATAGAACTAGTGTTATCACATTTGATCACTATTGGAAGTTCATATTTTACAAGTAGATCTTCTAGGGTTTGTTTCATCCAAATAACCTGAGTGCAACATGAGGTGGTAGTAATATATTTTTCTTCTGCTGTAGAGAGTGAAATAGAGGATTTTTTTTACTTGACCATGATACTAAACAATTTCCCAAAAAGAATGTTGATCCACTAGTACTTTTTCGATCATCAACACTTCCTGCCCAATCTGCATTAGTAAACTCTTTTAAGTTAAATTCTTGTCCTTTTGGATACTGTAAACCATACTCCATGGTACCTTTTATATATTTTAAAATCCTTTTTACTGCTTTTAAATGTGTTTCATTGGGAACTTACTAGAATCTAGCCACCAATCCAACAACTTGCATCGCATCTGGTCTTGTGGTTGTCACATATAGCATACTGCCAATCGTGGATCTAAACATGGTATGATCTACTTCCAGAGATTCTTCATCCTTACTTAACTTGCAACCAATGACCATAGGAGTACCAACAGGCTTTGAATATTCCATTTTAAACTTTTTCAACATATCTTTGATGTACTTAGTTTGAGAGATGAAAATTCCTTCGTTTGTTTGGTAGACTTGTAATACCAAGAAGAAAGTCAATTCACCCAACATTGACATTTCAAATTCTTTCTTCATTTCAGAGGAGAAATCTACACTTAGGATTCGAAGATTTCTTCCAAATATGATATCATCCACATAGACAACAACAATGATCATATTTTTATCTTCGATCTTTAG
This sequence comes from Pseudotsuga menziesii, assembly GCA_001517045.1. Classification (NCBI taxonomy): domain Eukaryota; kingdom Viridiplantae; phylum Streptophyta; class Pinopsida; order Pinales; family Pinaceae; genus Pseudotsuga; species Pseudotsuga menziesii. Next base: position 30,245 of record LPNX010781614.1, on the reverse strand, counting down.
GTAAAGATTACTTTCAGTGGCTCCTCTCTTAAAACCTTTTTGTTTCAAGTAACTGTCTAGTATTGAAAACCATGCTCTTGGATCTTGTTTGAGACCATAGAGTGCCTTCTTCAGTTTACAGACATAATATTTTTTTTCTAACAAGAGAAACCCTTCAGGTTGTTCAATATATACTTCTTATAGTTTTCCATCTAGGAATGCCGACTTGACATCCATTTGATATACTTTGAAATTGTTATGGCATGACAGTGCTAAAAACATTATGATTGCTTCAAGTCGTGCTATAGGAGAGTACTTTTCTTCAAACTCAATACCTTCCACTTGAACATACACCTTACAAACCAATCTTACTTTCTTCCTTATTACTTTTCCATTTTGATTGAACTTGTTTTTGAAAATCCATTTGGTTCCTACAATGTTCTTATCTTCAAGTCTTGGGAAAAGATTCCAGGTCTCATTTTTCTCAATTTGATCTAGTTCTTAATTCATGGCTTTGACCCATTCATCACTTTTGATGGCTTATGTAGAGTTCTTGGGTTCAACTATTGATAGTAGGGCTTGTTCAACCCCTGTTATGTTAGAATAGTAGAGTCAAGCTAAACTAGTTAACCTATCTAAGCAACCAACAACATATCATAAAAGATAAGAACAGGAAAAGAAAAGGACAAGAGAACACCGATATATGTGGTTCACCCTAATGGGTTAAATTCATGGGAATGTAGTCTTCTATTATCTCCAGAAAGTCTTCTCCAATATTACAAGAGAGCAAAGCACAAATATCCCAAAGAATATAGATGATGTACAACAGTGTCACAATAGTGCCACTACTACATCAAGAATGCATGATATGTAGAGACTCACTTGACCCTATTATATACTAAGAGATGAGGAGGAATTACTCTCACATATTGCATGTGGGATAATATAATTCTCCAAAATAACATCTCTTAATACAATACCATGGACAAGTACTCTACACAAGTAAATACAACACCATATAACTATGGGTTAAATGTATTACTCTTTTAGATAAGATAGTAGACAACTTCCAACATAAGACAAAGACATTATTACCTTCCAAGGAATATAATATATTCCAACACTCCCCCTTAATAATGGTTGGGAGAAGGGCCACACTAACACTAAGGAAGGAAGGAATTATTACTGCTCCCCCTTGATGACAACTTTCCGCATTCCAAGCAAGGAACAAAGATGCACAAACTTTGCCTCGGTGAAGGATTTGGTGAAGATATCTGCTGCCTACTACTCAGTAGGATAATACTGAAGAGAAATTATATCATCTGCCACAATTCCTCGAATGTAATGAGCATCAAGGTCGAGATGCTTTGTCTTGTAGTGATATACCAGATTATAAGCAAGCTGGATTGCACCCTGATTGTCACATTTCAACATAGTGGATGATTTCAGAGCCAGACCAAGCTCTGTAAGAACATGTTGTAACCAAACTGCTTCTTTACCTACTTCTTTGGTTTCTCTATATTCTGCTTCACATGAAGATAAAGAAAGAGCCTTTACCTTCTTGATCGACCAAGAAATAGGACCTAAACCAAGTTGAAATACATAACCTGTAGTGGACCATCTATCAGAACTATCACTTGCCCAATCAGAATCTATGTAATTAGAGAGTGAAATTGTAGTACTGCTCGAATAAAAAAAACCATGCTGTAATGTCCCCTGTAAATATCTCATAATCCTCTTGGCTATCTGCCAATGACTTTCATGAGGTTGCTGCATGAACCAAGAAACCAAACTAATGGAAAAAGAGAGATCTGGTTGGCTATGAGTTAAATATATCAAACTTCCTACAAGCTGACGATAAAGAGTAGCATAAACAAGCGGTGTGGTACACTCAAAAGTTAACTTTACACTAGACTTAAATGGAGTAGGAGTAGATTTACAATCACTCATATGGAAATGAGCCAACAAGTTTGTAGCATACTTCGGTTGAGAGAGAAACATACCATCTGCCATATGCCAGATTTGAAGACCCAATAAATAATGCAATAAACCAAGGTCAGTCATTTCAAACTGCTTTTGAAGATCACTTTTTATATTTTGAATTAATGTAAGTTGGTTGCTTGTGATGATTAGATCATCTACATATAAAACAACAATGAGAATATTAGTACCAAAATTTTGAACATACATATTTGGATCAGATATACAATGCTTAAAACCATTCTTCAAAAAATATGCATCAATTTTATCATACCAAGCCCTAGGTGCTTGTTTGAGACCATATAAAGACTTGTGTGTAATTTACATACTAAATTTGATGATTCAACATTAATAAAACTAGGAGTCCATTGCATATAAATTTCTTCATTAATATCACCATTTAAAAAGGTACTTTTAACATCCATTTGGTGTATTTCCCATTTATAAGATGAAGCAATAGATAAAATGGTTCTTGTTGTATTCATTTTAGCAACAGGAGGAAAAGTTTCATTATAATCTATACCTTCAATTTGATTAAAACATTTTGCAACTAACCTAGCTTTATACTTTTCAATCTATCCTTCTGTAATGAACTTAGTTTTATAAACCCATTTACAACCAACTAAATTCTTACCAACAGGAAGATGAACAAGAGACCAAGCCTTATTATTCATAAGAGACTCATACTCAGCAATCATAGCTTGTTCCCATTGAGGTTTACCTTGAGCTTGAGCATAAGAGGTACGGTCATCTGTGGCCAAAACTTTGGTGATAAGGGCAAAGTTAGATCTAGTTCTACGAGGGTCGAAAGGGTTACCAACCTCACTACCTACAAATTCAAGAGTTTTTTGGGCCCAAACAGGAAGGTTAGAGGAAACATAAGTTTCTTTAGCTTCAGTACATTCAGGTGGAATACTTGAAGAAGAGGGTGAACTAGGATCAACAATAGGTGCATAACTAGAAGAAAACGATGAGATAGGAGTAATAGGAGACAATGGGATATTTAGTGTAACATGAGGTTTGACAGACTCATGTGGTGAAGATACTTCAGCAAAGTGGACATCCCTTCAAATGATAAAACTATGAGTAGAGGTATCAAATAACCTGTAAGCCTTAGAATAATCAGAATAACCAATGAATATACATTTGTGAGACTTGGGATCTAACTTTTTCGATTTATCATCAGGAATATGAGCCCAACATTCACAACCAAACACCTTAAAGTTACTAATATCAGGTTTTTGACCATTCCATTTTTCCTCAGGGGTAACATCCTTAATGGCTTTTGTAGGAACCGGATTTAAAATAAAGTTTGCACAACTTACAACTTCAACCCAATTTTTTTATGTAATCCTTTAGAATAAAGCATACATCTAGCCATTTCAACTAAAGTTCTGTTTTTCCTTTCAGCAACACCATTTTGTTGAGGTGTGTAAGGTAAAGTCTTTTGGTGTTGAATACTGTGTTTGGATAAAAATGCTTCAAATTCATTCTTAACAAATTCCCCCCCATTATCTGATCTTAAAGTCTTAGTCTTCTTACCAGACTCATTTTCAACCAAAGATTTAAAAATTTGAAATATTGAAAAAACTTCACTTTTATTTTTCAAGAAATAACCCACGATTTTCTACTAAAGTCATCAATAAAAGTAAGAAAATAGACTGTACGAGATAAAGAGGGAACTTCAAGAGGACCAAAAATGTCACTATGAATTAATTGCAAAGGTTATTTAGCACACCAAGCTTTACCTTTCTCAAACATTTATCTATGATGTTTACCAAGAACACAGCCTTCACAAACACCGTTAGTAGAAGAAATATGAGGCAAGCCATGTACCATTTTAGTTAACAATTGCATTTTACCATAATTCAAATGACCTAATATTTCATGCCATAATTTAATTTGTTCATCATTGTGGGAAACATAGGAATAAAAATGTTGTCTTTTAGTTGAGTTAAAACCAACAAATTTATATAGATTAACAGTATGATCAACAGGACCAGAAGAAACTACTTTGAAATTTTGATTGATATCTTTAAGAACATATTTGTTAGGCCATGCTTCAAATTTAAACCCTTTTTAACAAGCACGATAAATAGAAAGTAAGTTAATGGGCACATGTTCAACATGAAAAACATCTTCCAATTGACCATTAGTAATATTAACATTACCGGAACCAATTACGGAAATTTATTTACTATCACCTATAGAAACTTTCTGAGATATGTGTTTACTATTGTCATAAGAAGTAAATAAAGAAGCATCACCAGTCATATGTTTAGATGCACCAGAATCCATTATCCATTCCACGTTAGAAGAAGAATTATTAGGCAAAACAACAGATGCACATAAAGCTACTTGAGAGTCATGAGAAATTTTCTTTTTAGCTTTAGCCATTAAATGTTTTTCTTTAAAACAATTCTTTTCAGGATGGTTAGTTTTACCACAATGTTTACAAGGATCATATACTTTCTTTTGTTTACTATTTCCATTGGAAGCATGAGAAGCATATCCAGAATTAGTATTAAAAGGATTAGAACATTTAGCATTATTAAAACTTTTCTTATGATGCTTATTAAGTGCAGTTAGAGCTTTATTAGCTATGAGTTGTCCTGAAACAATTAACCTTTCTTGCTCATTGATTAATCCTTTACAAAAATCATGAAAAGTTTACTTCGTAGTACTTTGAGACAATTCTAGAGCTTTGTTCCTAGTTTGGATGAACATATCAAAACAAGATGGCATTTTACGTTCTACAAGAATAATAAGAGAAGTGTCAGTTTTCTTGTAATCTTTACAACAACTATTTAATTTCTCATTTAAAGTTTTCAATTCAGCAAGATATAAGTCAACTCTTCAAAAGTCAGCAGGTTCGAGTTCAAAGATATTCTTTTCAAGATAATATGCAGAAATATCATCAGATTAATCAAATAAAGGGGAAAGAATTTTCCATACCTGAACCGGGTTGTCTTCTGCCTCAATACTTACCTGAAGACTATCTGCAACTGTTTGACCAATGAGCCCCCTTGCTTGATCACTTTTAGCTTCCCATAGAGCCAAATCATCAGCAGTAATAGGTGTCTTGTGTTCACCATTAACTAGCCTCCAAAGATTCTTACTCCTGAGAACATCAATCATCTTTCTCTTCCAAGCAAGATAGTTAGAACCAACTAATTCAAGAACAAAAGCTACTTCGGAAGTCATAATGAGTGAAATTTTGTCAAGAAATAAGAAACCATAATACTGAAAAATGACAGAAAAATAGTGAATAACTTGAAAACAGTTACACTTTATTGATCTGAATCTGCAAAAGCACAGTTAGAAACATAGTAAAGAAAAGAGGAGAAACTTCCACTTACAACCTTGTGAAAAATGTGCCTAGAAAGCCCAGTCTTTTGTTCTGGTAGCGTAGGTGGATCCCAAATGGTTGTTCCAATTCCACAAATAGGTTATAATAAAAAATATGGTAATAAATGACCAAGTTACAACATTTTTTTATAATTGTCGTTTTTATTTCCGAAAGGAATCCCCAAAATGCACAGTTTTCTGTTCTGGTCACGTGGGTGGATCCAGAATGGCTGTTCCAATTCCAAAAATAGGTTATAATAAAAACACTGGTAAAAAATGACCAATTTATGGTCCTTTTGTATAACCGCCCTTTTTATTACCGAAAGGAAGCCCATAAATACCGATTTTTCTATTCTAGTTGCGTAGGTGGATTCAAAATGGCGTTTTCAACTCCAAAAACAGGTTATAATAAAAATTGCGGTAAAAAATGACCAAGTTATGACTCTTTTTTATAATTGTCATTTTTATAATCAAAAGAAAGATGTCCTTGAGGAGAGCCCCAAAATCTTGTAGATATACAGAAAAAACATCAAGAAACCCTTGAAAACATTCTGCAAAAATCTTACACAACAAGTTAGAGTTAGGGTAAAAAAAATGCAGAAATATGCCCAGATATGAAGAGAAGCTTAATGGCTACCATATAGAAAACAAATCTACAACAAAATGACAATTCCCAAATATAATCGTTATTGATTGAAAGATATAGAAGTTACTAGGTCATAGCAACTTGCTTTGATACCATGTTAGAATAGTAGATTCAATCTAAACTAGTTAACTTATTTAAGCAACCAACAACATATCATAAAAGATAAGAACAGGAAAATAAAGGACAAGAGAACACTGATATACGTGGTTCACCCTAATGGGTTACATCCATGGGAATGTAGTCTTCTATTATCTCCAGAATGTCTTCTCCAATCTTACAAGAGAGCAAAGCACAAATATCCCAAAGAATATAGATGATGTACAACAGTGTCACAATAGTACCACTGCTACATCAAGAATGCAGGATATGTAGAGACTCACTTGACCCTATTATATAATAAGAGATGAGGTGGAATTAATCTCACATATTGCATGTGGGATAATATAATTCTCCAAAATAACATCTCTTAATACAAGACCATGGACAAATACTCCACACAAGTAAATACAACACCATATAACTATGGGTTAAATGTATTACTCTTTTACATAAGATTGTAGACAACTTCTGACATAATACAAAGACATTATTACCTTCCAAGGAATATAATATATTCCAACATGTTAGTTGTCTTCTTGTTATGACTCTAGCATTTTTATAACCCATGAACTGTGACTCCGAATGATTCTTTTGTATCCTTCTAGAAGGATTTTTAGTGTCAGGTCTAGGGAAGTCTTCTTCATATTCCTGTGTATATTCCTTCTCTTTGTCTTCTTCTTCATTATGAATGCTCTCATCCTTTTTCAAGCCTTTTATTTCATCATCACATGTATTTTCAATATTGTCAAGTTTTTTCTCTTTCCTTGGTTTCATATCATCTACTTTCACATCAGCACTTTCTACAATTTTATGTAACCTTTTATTGTAACACCTATATGCCTTTTTGGTGGATGAGTATCCTATAAATATTTCTTCATCAGTCCTAGAGTCAAACTTTTTAAGTTCACCCCCTTTTCTTTTGATTTAACCGTTACTTCCAAACACTTTAAAATATTTGACCGAGGCTGGTCTTCCATACCACAATTCGTAGGGGGTCTTATCCTTATTCACTCCGAGTTTCCCTTTGTTAAGTATGTAGACAAATTTGTATACAACTTCTCTCCAAAATGAATCTAATAGTTTTTCTTCATTAAGCATTATTTTGGAAGCTTCTTGGACTATTCTATTTTTCCTTTCAACAACCCCATTTTGCTGAGCAGTTTTTGAAGCTAAAAATTGTTTCTTAATTTCATGACCTTCACAGAACTCATTGAATTCATTGGAGGTAAATTCTCCCCCATTATCTAATCTAAGACACTTGATTTTCATACCTGACTCATTTTCATCCATTTCCTTTAAGATTTAACTTTTTCAAAGGCTTCTAATTTTTCTTTGAGGAATGCCACCTAGGTCATCCTTGTGTAATCATCATTGAGTAACATGAAATAGCGATCACCTTACATGATTTTAGTTCTGGTTGGTCCACAAAGGTATGTGTGTATTATTTCCAAAGGGTGTGAGGTCATATGTTCTTTTATTTTAAAACTGGCTTTGGTTTGCTTCCCATGTTGACAATGTTTACACATAAAGTTCAGAGGATCTACAATTTTAGGGATATCTCTTACATCTTCCTTCATGCTTATTTTGGAAATATTTTCAAAACCTAAATGTCCCAAACTTCTATGCCATAACCAAGTTTCATCTACCATACATTAATTTGTCACAATGGTTTAGGAACTGAAAACACAGTCTCACAAAGAATTCAGACAAATATGCATAAAATTGGCAAAATGTTGCTATAATGGAAGTAGAAGCTCTGTATAATCAAATGAAAGAATGATGATACAGTAAAATGATCATGCCAGATGCATGAATTCCAAGACAATTTGAATTCCCAAGGAGGTCATTCGAATTGAATGAGTGAGTCTAGCTTAACTGAATGTAAGCCACAGTCAACACTCAAGTTAACCATTGATCAAAACCCTAATTGACTCAATTGAGCCCTAACTGATTTCAGAGTGCAATAAATGATTGAGTCTAATAGAAAGTATCTCACACACATGTCACTGTAAGCCAACCAACAAGTGGTAGTGCATCAATGACTCCAGTGAACCCCGATGAGGTTAACTGAAGTGTAACGGACCATCAGAATTGGTTGGAGGAACCCCTGTTGACTCCAGTTCATTAAATAATCAATTTAATGAAGGAAGGAACCCTAACTACTCTATTTAACTTGTTGTAACAATCAGTTAGAAATATGGGGCATTAATGACACTCAGATCACCCCCGGAGTGCTCCAGTTAGCCTCCCTAAATGTAGGAGAAGGCTAAGTTAGACTCCTTGACTGAAGGTAGGCATGGGTGTGCTCATGTTGATGTCATCCAGTGCTCCTCTCATGTCAATTAAGTCAATATAACTTAGGATAGTGGTTTAACTAGGACAAATTGACCAAAATGAGTGTGTATGGTGGTAAATGTCTCCAACACCATACTTAAGTAACATTGGTTTTCATTTTCCAAGATGTATACAGTGTTTGTATTTCTCGTAGCAATACCAACAACCTTTCTTGATTCCTTATTCTTGATTTTACATTTTTCTAACTTAAAGATACAAATGTGTCCTTGGTCACATGTTTGACTTACACTAAGAGGATTAGGCTTGAGGTTTTCAACTAACAAAACTTTTTCTGCTTTGATCTTATTGTTGACAATAGTTGTTCCTTTGCCAATTATTTTGGAGGACAGACTATCTCCAAAAGTGACTTTTCCCTCATTATCTTTTATTGTTATGAATTTTCTTGGGTCACCGGTCATACGTTTTGAACAATCACTGTCCAAGAGCCATACGTTTTGGCTTTCAGTTACACATAAATCAATCATGGAACTTTCCTTTTCTTCCTTTTCTCTCCAATACTTCTTTTGTTTGGCATTCTGAGAATTGATTGCAGCAATATTCCTTGTAGGAGTCTTCAGATTACAATATCTTGCCATATGTCCATGTTTATTACACTTATAACATTCTATGTCATATTTTTGGAGTAGTGTAAAAATATTCTTATTTTCCCTTCGGCTTATTACTTGATGACTTCTTTTTGTATTCAAAAACCTTTCTTTCAGTTCTGCAATTTAAGGCTTAATGAACAAAATTATTACAAGAAAAGAAGTGACCGAAAAAGATCTATAGATATCTATTTGGTCTCTTGGGTGCTATATAATTTCTATTTTTATCTTGAGAAAGTAAGCCTTCTTTCTTGCTTCCTTTTTAGCTGGAGTATTTAGTAATCCAGCATAGCATTTCTTACTTCCTTCTTGATTGGTGACAAGAAAACTCTCTGGCTTCTTCTTTTTAACAAATGCCAAACCTAACCCATCACTTGATGGTATTTGGCTACTCAGAATGTTATCTAGAATCCTTGAGCTATTTTGAAACTTTTATTTGATAGATCCTTCATCAAGCTTTCTCTTGAATTGCATGCATTAGAGGAAATTTCAACTCAAAATGGGCCTTTTAACTTTAAATCAAATTCCATGTCATAATGTGTTAGCCAATGAAATTGCTTTAAATTTGAAATACCGTATAGGTCTTAAACACTTTTTTAATATAAATATGGGGATAAGTATCATAAAAAAAACTACTTTTTTTGTTTGTATTTTCGACATATCTACCCATGTTTTTACTCAAATTTTGACCGAGAGAGCTCATTGGATGCAGAATTACATTTCACATCCAACGATTACCCACTTAGCATACTTTTGATGGACCTCGGTACCCCAAAAATAAGAAATAACTGAAAAAAATGTGATGATGATGTCATCATCACATTTTTTCAGGTATTTCTTGTTTTTGGGGTAGCAGGGTCTGTCAAAAGTATGCTGAGTGGGTACTCGTTAGATGCCAAATTTAATTCCACATCCAACGAGCTCTCCTGATCGAAATTTGAGTAAAAACACGGGGAGATATGTCGAAAATACAAACAAAAAAGTAGTTTTTTTCTTTTCTTCCTCCAAAATTAATAAATATTATTTTATTATTTTAACTATTATTTTATTATTTTTTTTTAGGAAGCCCATTTTGAATTGAAATTTCCTCTAATGATTTCTTCTGCAAGCTTTTCAGACTCCTGTATTCTTCTTTTGAGCTGTAGGTTTAGGTCCTCAACCTTTTTGGCATCTAGAAGTTGAGCTTCCAACTGACTGATGATAAGATTTGACGGTCTGTTCTTTTTCCTACATTTATCAAGTTCTTCAAGGGCGCTAACAAGTTCAACTCTTAGGTCTACTTCTCCTTCTACATCTAAGTCACTATTTGAGGCCTGAGTATCTAGCCCCATAAATAAAACTTCAGTTTATTCAACTTCACTTCCATCTAAATATTTACTGTCTTCCATGGTGTAAACATTTTTCTTTTCCCCATAGGGATTTTTCTTGTTTCTTGGTTTATCCTTTTTGAACTTTGAAGTTTCCTTTTCTTCATTCTCATCTTGTTTAGTGTAGGTGCATTTAGAGGTAAAATGTCCAATCCTTCCACAATTAAAACACTTTAAAGGTAACTTCCCCTTGTCTTTTCCAGTCCCTCTCTCAAGTTTATTAATGAAAAGAGATTCCTCATCATTTGGGTTTTCTGATTGATTTTTTAAGGAAGTTGTAAAAGCTGCTTCTTTTCTTGAAGATCCATTTTGTCCTATCCTCATCTCATACGTAGTGAGAATTCCATGTAACTCATCCATTGTTACCTTTCTAAGATCATCTCGTTCTTCTAATGTCGATAGCTTTGGTTCATATCTCATTGGCAATGTTCTTAGTACCTTGCTTACCACTTCTTTTTCTTTTAATTATCCTCCAAGCCCTATGGTTGCATTAACAACTTCATCTACATGAAGAAGGTATTCACCAATATTCTCTTCTTCTTTCATTTTAAGACTTTCAAATTGACCTTTATATGTTTGAAGTTTGGATTCTTTGACCTTAGATTGTCCTTCATAGATAATTTTCAACTTTTCCCAAGCTTGTTTGGAAGATGTGCATTGCATAACTTTAGTGAATACCGAGTTTGTTAAACCACTTAATATTGCGTTTAGGGCTTTGGCATTACCTTCATATTCACCTAGTTCAAATATGTTTGTAGGGTATTGGTTTCCTATTTTAAGCTCCTTTTATGTTGCTTCCCAAACCTTCCATCCCAGGGGCATCAGATGACACCTCATTCTTACACTCTAGTAAGCATAATTTTCTCTGGTAAATAGTGAAGGTTTTTTAGTGGCCAATCCATCTTGTTGATCCATTGTGATTTTAAAATAGGATCTTCCTTCAAGTGGTTAAGCTGTTGTGAAGGAACCTAGCTCTAATACCAATTGTTGGTTTATACCACAATACTGAGGGGGGCGGTGAATCAGTATTGTACGTTTTTATTTAAAATACAAAAAAATCAACAATCAAGATACATATTTTATCATGGGAACCTCAAATGGAAAACCACCAACATAAACTCATTAATAAGATTAATTTACAAAATTGTTTATCTGCTCTTATAGAAAGGATGTAAACACACCCTATGTTTTTCCTACAACTATAGACAGTGATGCTATAACACCCCTATGGTTTTATGTCTACTTCAATAGACAAGAATGCTACGACACCATGTTCTCTAGATACGACTAGAAGGAGGCTTCGACCCCCTACAGAACTGTGGCCTTCCCTAGAACCACCCTGCCAACTTGTACTGATTTTCTTAGTCATTTGGAACAGTTGTAGACTATCCACTTTGGACTCTGTCAAGATTCCTAATAGAGATGACTAATTCTTTATACATTCATTCAATAAATACCCTTTACCTATTTCTTATCAATGCATCTCTCCATAGTTGCACTCTTTCATTTTCGATCGTGACATTTTACTTACAGACACAACTATTCATCATTTTCTCATTCAACCGTCGCATCATTTCATCGTAAAGTTTCAACAAAGGCAGTGTTTCATTCTTCCCACAGCTCATAATTCATTTCCACAGCCCTGTTTATCATTTTCTAGTGCTTACGTAATCTTCTTCTCCAGAAACAATCCAGACAGTTGATACACTCTATATATTTCCCTTTCGAAAGTGTATTTCTACACCAAGTTTCTGTTTGAACAATTCCCCACTGTTGATCCTCATCGGGCTTCTCTATGAGCGTCGATCTCGAGATTGTAGGATGCGGGAATGTAACATTTACTCAAATCGTATATTGAATTTCTGTCTTCTGATTTCTAGACTTGAATTTTTGCAAACTCGTTTCCACACTGCCGAATGAGGAAGTCGGAAACTCAATGTTTCACGACATCAGCTAATTGATTTTCCACCTTTCCTCTTTGCACACCTTTTTTTTTGAACCATTGATCTCTTTTATTGAAACTAATCTCAACTGTCTGATCTTGATATTTTTCAGAACTTTCGCTTTTCTTCCTAACATTCAGAACTAATCCTTAACCATCAGATCTAGTGTAGGACTAATATAAGCCATTCGATCTTGATTGTTGCGGAACCAACTTTCGAGCGTCGGAACTAATTCTTAACTATTGGATCTAGTGCAGGACTAATATAAGTTGTCTGATCTTGATTGTTGCAGAACTGACTTCCTGTATTTTTTATTTCCTAGACTTTCCTTTCTGCAAGCTCCTTTCCTCACTACGGAATGTGGAAGTCATGACTTGGGCTAATTGCTTTGTGCCTTTCTGATTTCCGCAATTCCTTTTCCAAACCGTTGATCTATTTTAGCGGAACTAATCTTAGCCGTCTGATCTTGATATTTTGTGGAACTTTGTCACTTCACACGTGTTTAACCTCTGTGCTAGTTCATTTAGTAAGAACATTGTGAGCCGTTGATTTACTTGGATGATCGATCTCAATCATTCAACTTGCTACAAGGTTATTCATTTGTCATTCAACCTGCAACCTGTAACAAGTTTATTCCTTTGTTATTTTGGATACTTGAAACCTGCAACAAGGTTATTCCTTTGTTATTATGTTGTTTTCAACATGCAACCATATCTTTGACTTTCGTTAACAGCTTTGACATCAATGAAAACTATTTTACTCAACAGGAATAATGCCAGTTCTCCCAACATTGACATTTCAAACTTGTTGATCCTAGATTTGTTATCATTTTTTATAGTTAAATTACTCATTTAAACATATGTTTTATTATCTTTTTGCATATTTTATGTCACACATATCATCATTTATCCCAAGGTATGTATAAATTTAAGGTCTATATAAAATCCATTTATTAGTATTATTTTATGATTTTATTAATTAAAATTGACATTATTAAAGTGCATTTGATATATGAATTTATTTGTATATTTGTTTGCAGGTTTTATAATCTTTTTGGGACAAATTAACAACAAGTACGCATTCAGCTTTCCATGTGCACAGCACGTCCAACTTGATGTCCAGCTTGTCATCTAGCTCGCTGTGCGAAACACGTTGGTAGTTTTCCAGGTGTTAAAACGTGTTACTAAATACTTTAGTTCCGAAGCACACCAGCAAACAAACACTCCATTCATCCTAGATTTACGCCTACCATATGCAGCTCATGGTCCAGCTCGTTGTTCATCTTTTTGTCCAAATTGCTAACCAGACTACGTGTTGTTGAATATTGATTTCAGACATTAAAACGTGAAATAGTTCTGCAAACGACCTACTGTCCATGCATCTGGGTAATGAAGTTCGCTTTCTAGATAATCCTCTAGCTCGCAGCCTCCTTTGTCGATACCTCACCTGTTGACCATGCAATGGGTTGATGTATTAACCTACGTTCTAGAAAACTTGTCTGTGCATTCTCCTTTACTCACCACCAGTTCACTTGCTGCACTAAGGAAGGAGCCATGTGCCACCTCTGAGAACCAACCATGCTGAAGAAGGAGCCTGTGCATACCTTGTCCAGTGAAGAGAACCACACTCGTGGTGAAGAAGGGAAGATCCTATGCGTTGGCCTATGATTAGTTAAACACCCTAATAGTGAACTAAATTCAGAGAGTAGTCGACCACTAAAGGGTCGACTTGCTCATCCCTGTAAATGTTGTATATAAACACCTTCTTGTGCAGAGTTAGGAGTTGATAATTTTTACCTGTTAGACAGTCGTTTTTGGAGAAGAACATTGTATTTTTGTTCCATCATTTGAATAAAGAGTTGTATGTTTTGTTGTTAACAATTACGTTTGAGTAGAAGTTAGCTAAGCACCGCCCCTGATTGCTAAGAGGGCCCCTCATCAACCAGAGGTTTCTTTCCTTTTTCTTTTTTATTTCTTTTATCTTTTATGTTGTAGCTAGTTTAATTTATAGTTTGTTTTATCAGTTCATTTTCCTGTAACGCATTTAATTTCTGAAATTAGATAGTTAACTGCACACATAGTTTTCTTTCCATTTGTTTTCAATCCTTTCATTTCCAGTTTACTGTTCAGTATTTGCAAGCAGATAGAATAGATTTTTTTAAAATTCAGTTCTGTTTCTTTCCTTTCTGTTATAAGTTATAAGTTTATGCAATTTAAATTTTAGTTTGTTTATTAACATGCAATGGTTTCTTTATGTTCATGAACTTGTTTAAGTTTATTTCGCTATTAAATTTGCTTAATAAGTAGGTTTATTTATTATATTTATGAATTAGATTTACATATGCACAAATTCAGCTGAAGATTAGATCATTTAGGTTATTTTTTGTCATTTTAACTGTGTAGACTGTCATTCAGACAACCTGTTTAAACTGTCATTCAACCACCCCTTTCAGACCTACAATTCAGTTTGTCATTCAACCCTTAGTTTCATTTTTAGAGTTTTTAATGTGTTTTGAGATTGTTTTCAATTCTGTTTCTTTAATGTTTGAAGTATGTTTTGACTGAGATAGCTAGATGATAGTTTTATTTAAGATTGAAGTTAAAGTTAGAATGTTTTAGGTTATTTATGAAAGGTTTATTATTTTCTTTAATTCTTTTTCACCTTGAATATGTGTTAATCTATCTTATGTTTTGTTTCTTTAATTTGTTTCTGATTTCTTTACTGATGTATTGTTTTGTGTTTATGCTTTTGTATTGATTTATCCTTTGCATGTAAATTCAGTATTGTGAGTGTTATTTTTAGCATGTTTTTAGGTTATTCCTTTTTCATTGTGTGATTACTGAAAGAGACTTGTAGGACAATATTCAAAGATATCTTTATTAAGTTTTCTACTTGTTTCTTCTTATTTAATTATCTTTATTAAGTTTTCTACTTGATTATTAATTAGGTTTTCCTAGCATACTAGTTTCCAATTTAAAACTAGCTGTTAATAGTATCTTTTTTAGTTTAAAAACATTTGCTTATAAAATAAATTGTCAATTATTTAGTTTAATATTTTGTTCCGGTTTAATTACTTTAATAATTGAATTCTTAGGAGTTTGACTTGGTTTTTCATTTTTAAATATCTTTCTATCTTTTGTTTGTTAAAATATTTACACGACACCCTCTACCTTCGCATATATTTTGTATCAACTCTAATCCTACCAACCCTAGTCAATAATTAAATATTAGATGAATTAATATAGAGGTTATAACACCCAAAAAAACTCCTCCTTCATTTCTGAAGAAAAATTTACACTCAAATCTTGTAGATCACTTCCAAATGTGATATCATCTACGTAAACAAAAAAAACGATCATGTTTTTGTTTTCAAACTTTATGTAGAGATTACTGTCAGTGGCCCCTCTTTTACAACCTAGCTTCTTCAAGTACTTTTCTAGTGTTGAGAACGATGCTCTTAGAGCTTGTTTGAGGCCATATAGTTCATTTTTTAGTTTGCAAACATACTCTCTATTTTATGATAATATAAAACCTTCAGGTTGTTCAACATAGACTTATTCTTTGAGTTCTCCATTAAGGAGAACATATTTTACATCCATTTGGTATACTTCGAAGTGTTTATAGCATGCAAATCCTAAAAACATTCTAATGGCTTCAAGTCTTTCCATAGGTGCAAAATTTTCTTCAAAGTCAATACCTTCTATTTTACAATATCGATTGCATACTAGTTTGGATTTATTTCTTATGACTTGACCATCCTCATTAAATTTATTTTTGAAAATCCATTTTCTTGTAATAACGTTCATCCCTTTTTATCTTGGGACAAGTTCCCAATTTTGGTTTTCCTTTATTTGGCCCAACTCATAATTCATAGCACTGATCCAATCACTATTTTTGCTATCCTCTACAAAAAAAATTTAATCAACAATAATAATGCTTTTTCTTGAAACATTACTCTTATTCTTGTACTAACTCCTGCATCTTTATCACCTATAATTAGAGCTTCAGGATGATTCTTTTGAATTATTCTAGATGGATTTTTTGTATCAGATCTAGGAGATTCTTCATCTTCACTCTCTTCCTTTTGTTAGAAGGATTCATGATTTTCATCATCCTCTTCTTCTTTTGTAGACTCCTTATTTTGAGAATCTTCATCTTTCTCTTCATTTACAACCTCCTCCTTTTTGGAATATTCATCTTTCTCTTCATCATCAATTTCTCCAACATCATCATATTCTTGAACTTTATTTTTTCTTGGTTTGTTGTCATTAACAATTACACTTGCGCTTTCTATTATCTTGTGTGATCTTATATTGTAACATGTGTATGCATTTTTGGTAGATGAATAACCACTAAATATGCCTTCATATGTCCTGGAATAAAATTTACCAAGAATATCATCATCTCTTTTTATGTAGCACTTATTTCCAAATACTCTAAAGTAATTGACTGATGTTGATCTACCAAACCATAGCTCATAATGTGTTTTGACATTATTTATTCTGAGTTGTCCTCTGTTATGTATATACATAGATGTGTATATTGCTTCTCTCCAGTATTTGTCTATAAGTTTAACTTCATTAAGCATGGTTATGGCTGCTTCTTGAACTGTCATGTTATTTCTCTCAACTATTCCATTTTTATTAGGTGTTTTTGGGGGTGAAAACTTCCTTTTGATAGCATGAGTTTCACAATAATCATTGAATTCATTTGCAGTAAACTCTCCACCATTTTTTTACCCTGGCCATTTAATTTTGGGATTTGTTTCATTTTGAACTAGTGCTTTAAATGATTTAAACTTCATAAAGGCTTCTAATTTTTTTGTAAGAAATGAAACCCAAGTCATCCTTGAATTAAGATCAATGAATAACATGAAGTAACTCTCACTTTGCATGTTTTTAGTCCTTGTAGTACCATAGAGGTCAGTGTGAATTATTTCTAATGGTTGTGATGTTTTATGCTCTTTGATCTTGAAACATTTTTGTTTCACATGAAGACACTATCTACAAACACATCTAGGAGGTTTTATGAGTTTCGTACGCCTACTTTCTTACTTATTTTTACAAGATTGTCAAAATTTAACTACACAATCCTTCTATGCCACATCATACTTTTACCAATTTGAGTCATGTAATGTTTCTTTTCATTTTCTAGGATGTATAAATTGCTTGCAATTCTCATAATAGTCCCAACAAGTTTCCCTAAATTTTTCTTTCTGATTTCAAACTTCGTGGATTCAAATATGCAATTTCTCCCTTGATCACAAGTTGGAATTACACTTAGGAAATTAGGCTTTAAGTTTTCTACTAACAAAACATTATTTTCTTTAACCTTGTTTCTAAGAGCCAATGTTCGCTTCATAATTATTTTAGAAGATATATTATCTCCAAAAGTAACTCTTCCTTGTTGATCTCGGTTTAGGACAATGAACTTACTTAGGTCTCCTGTCATATGCTTTGAACATCCACTATCCATAAGCCATAGATTTCTCTTTTTTCGTGGCAGATAGAGCTATTGAACATTTTGTTGGCATGGGTTTTGGTAAGTGAGTTGTGCAGCATCATGATAGATGTGCAACCTCACGCGGTACCGCGCAAGGCCAGATTAGCGCGATGGGCGGAAGAATAACCGCTCTGAATATTTTATATGTTATTTGACCTAGTTTTGTTGTAATAGGTCACTAAAAGTTATAAGTTAGTTAGAAGTGGACCCTCAATGTGTTGGAGCAAGCCTATTTACAGATCTAGTTTTGCAAGTAGATAAAACCTATTGATGGAGAATAGGAAAATCACATCAGAATATATTTGGGGCATAAGATCTAGTGCGATATGATTCTGTGAAGAATTTCCTGTGTATCTACAATTGATCTGGGTTTTCCTGATGTATGCAGTCTCCGATTTTATAGAAGAATTGTGTAATATGGTTCCCTTGCACAAGATTAATATGATATGGCAATTATAGCACACATCTTGTTTGTTATCATTGTTGCGATCTAATCTATATGATGTTGCAATCTAATGTGTTATGATGTTGCGACCTATTTTGTTATGATGTTGTGACCTATTTGGTATAATGTTGCTGTGATTTAGTCTCTTTTGGTTATATCAATGTGATCTATTTTTCTACTATATTGATGCAATCTGTTTTTCTGCTACTATCTATTGCACTATGAGTTGATATGTTTTATGGACAATGCTGCAGTATTAGAAATATTGTGACAACTGTATGATGCTATAATGATTGCATAAGTCATGAATACACTCTACAAGTTGAGGAAAAGGTGTAAAGTCAATTGCAAGATTTGAATCTATTAGTTATGGTGTCCTTTTATTGGATCCCCATATCCTCCATCCCCACTGCTAGAAACTCGGTTCCGACAGCTCTCCCTTGAACGCCTCGAGTGAGACCTCGTCTGCTCTGCAGATGTTGCTAGGCAGGGTAAAACCTGTCTGGGCCAGTGCTCAGGGAGATTATGCTGGTTGGGAGATGATAACGGTGGGAACCATTTTCAATGAGGCTTTGCTGGTGGGTTTCTCCAACAAATGGTTCCATTGTCGGGACTTTAATTGCTATTAAGAGGAGGATATGTTTTGGCATCTGACTCAATCGAAGATCGAAGGGTGGTTTGACATAAAGTTGAGGGAGTTTGTTGAAGCTGAAAATCAGAATCCAGAGTTGTCGATGGGCCACTGGATGGGCAGGTATATCCACGAGATTCCTCATGAATGGTTCTTTTGTGAATTTCCTGTTCTCTTGCAGGAATGGCTGGAAAAGTTCACTAAGAATAAGACAAAATTTCAAGGAGGAGAGCCAAGAACCTGGACCCCAGAATTGATTCAGGAGTTACAAGAAACCAATAATAGGGCATTGCGAGCAGTCGAAGTATGGTTGGATAGTTTCTTAGAGAGATACATCACCGAGTTCGCAGTTGACACCAACAAGTCCTTTAGCGAACCAGAAAGAGAGTTCTTCAGTCGACCTCAAGGAAGATTCTTGTTGTCACTACAGCTGTCAATTAAGCAATTGGTTTGTGAAAAAGGTATTCTAAAGATGGACGAAGAGTAGTGGAACTCTGGTGTGCGGAGGATGTAGACATCGTGACAAAAGGGGGGAGATGCATGAAAGGGGTAGATGGACATGAGTTCTAGTGAGAATGTGAAGTTCGTCAAGGAAACAAGTGATTGTACAAGGGTAGGATCAAGGTTTCAAGAGAAGAGGTAGAGGACAAGAGAAGGTCCTGCTGTGATCGAAGTGCAATGCCATGAAGAAAAACCACATGGGACAAAGCGATCTTTTTATAACGACGAGGATCACCAGGCCTAGGTTACGCCCAGAAGGAAAATAGGATCAAACCCCAGCAATAACGTGCCCACACCTTCATGCACTACTCCACCATAAGGAAAAAATACAGACTCTACGTCAACTTGCTTGATGTGTCAACAACAGTCTAGTAATAGAGCACCGGTAGGAGGAAGAAGGTCCAGAATGGCGGGCGATGAAATGAAGTAACTAATATTCAATGGGAATGGCACTGATGATGCAGAGTAGTATGGTTTCTTATGTGAGGTGATCTGGACCACCCGAAAAACTATCGATGATGATGTGAAGAACATTTAGCTATCCACTACTATAAGGGGCCATGCGCTAGAATGGTTCATGAGATTCACACGGATCCCTCAGGGAGGTACCATGAAGACGTTGGATGAGATCCAAATGGGGTTATTTGAAGAATTTAAGAAGCAAAAATATAAGGCTCAATATATTAATGAATTGAAGGAGATCAAACAGTTCCCCAATGAGACGATTTGGGACTTTGATCAGTGGTTTAAGACATTAATGGATCGAGTCAGTTTTCAGATGAGTGATGTTCAGCACAAGGAATGGTTCATCACCGTGCTTGTCCCACATATCAAAAAACCACTGATGCAGCAAAAGATTGCGACACAGAGCGACACTCTGGAGACCATGATGAAATTGGAGGCATTGCCAGTAGGAGAATCTACAGTCAGAATGAACCAGATTCAAGAGTAGTTGGCCAATTTGATGCTCCAACTGCAAGATATAAAAAAGGCCAAGGAATATCATGATGATATTTGGTGCACCCATTGCCATGCAGAAAGACATCACAAGGACACATGTCCGACGTTTCAAAATTATTTGTTGTCGGGAGCCCCGAATCCGTTGAGCTGTGCTGGTGTACCATGGTGTCGCATATGTTAGGTCTATGGGAATCGACATGAGAACTATGATTACATGCATAAGATGGTTACCAAGGAAAAACCCATTACAGAATCTTATAGTGAAACTTATGATGAAAATTGTGATGTGCATGATGGGACTCCTACGTGTTCTCCATATAATGATGACTATCTGGAAGCTTTACTGCCTTATGACCTTTTCTCTGAAGAAAATGAGTATGAAAATGAGGACAAGTATAACTTGGAGCATGATACAAGTGATGAAGACTCCCTTATCTCCGACAAAGATGTTAATGAGGAGTCCTGGACATTCATGGAAAATCCAGTCTATGACATGAATAAAGAGGAAAATAATGAACTAGAAACTTTTGATGGTTTTTTTGATTCTCCCGTCTATGGCATATCTAAAGGAGAGAGCATGGACCATGTGGCCTTGGGAAACTTTAATATGGAAAAGGAGCATGTAGTTTATCCATATGATCATTCTGAGCCATATATCAGTATCATTAATGAAGACAAAGAGAACTTGATATCAGAACTTGATATTAGAAATGGGGAATCCATCACATCTGACATAGATGGTGTTGATGACTATTCGGATTTCTGTGAATATCTTATTAAGACTCCCATCTATACTATATCCAATTAGGGGAGTGTCTATTTAGAAATCTGTGGAAGTCCAATCGACTATACTTCCATAGAGGGAAGCATGGATTTGGAGACCTAGAAAAATCCTAGTATAGAAGAGCAGCATTCAAAACTCTTATATTGTCATTCATAGTCATATCATGTAGAGCCGCACAAAGGTATCAATAATGAAGACATTGAGAAGCAGTGTTGTGAAAAGCCAGATATGATACAGTTAGTAGAGTATCAGTCTCAACTATCATCTTCACATATAGATTTTGCTTATGATTTGGAGCCTCTTGGGGCTTATACAATGAGTTATCATCCAGCAAGCCTTGATGATCAGTATGATGGTGTAGTTAATCTACCTCATCACTCTAATTTTTATATCAACTCTATCCAGTCATGGATAGAAGTAGCTTGCGCAAGCACCTACCAGTTTGGGAATAAGTTTGACAACATTATTCATGCCTAATATTTCCCATCCATCTCACCCATTCCGGATCATCACGCAAGTTTTTATTTTCTGAATAAAGTATCCTTACTTTCACTGGTAACCAAAGAAAAGGAATTTTTTTTTACGTTAATAAAATGCTTAGGTGGTTACATTGGATTTCTGATTACACTTAACCTTTTTTTTATCATGCTTAGAGTAGGAAAATAAGCTCCTTGAGAGAGAGAATTTACTTTCTGCATTTCTGTTTTGTACTTAGCTATAACAAAACTTTTCTTTCATTAGTTAGCTACATTTATTTTGTTTGAATAAATCAGCTTAATGGTTCATTTGGATTTTATATAAAACTTGTGCTACTAAGGTTTTCTTGTCAAGTTGAGATGTTTTTACAGGGTGTATAAACTAGAGATGCTGGTGTTCTTGTACCCTCTCCTTTCCTTAAAGACTAGATCAAGAACATGTCCCGCAGTTGGAGCCAAATGTTACCACCTAAGTTGTGCTTAGTGGTTTTTTATCAAGTGAGCCTGATGAACCGGATAAAGATGACTTGTTCATACTTCAAAAGACCTTCGAAAGTGCTTCTGGGAAGTGATTGTTGTACTATATCACATGTTCATACCCCATAGGGGAGTTGTAATAAAATGTTCTAGCATGATAGTGTCTGTAAAAGACTCGGTATCTTAGACTTTATTTGGCAATCCGATCATCCCAAGGTGTTTTTTCCCTTGGTTATTATTGGCTGTTGAACAAACGACTGATAATTTCTGAGTTTTTCACTCAATACCTCCAAAGTTGGGGCGGTCGGCTTGGCATTTATGCCTATTGAGGTTATTAGAGTCTATGTGTCAATGTATAAACATGCTAGGCATTATTTTCGAGTCATATGAACATTTCTAAGTCCCTCTCGGTTTTTATTTTTTTAAATTTTTTAAGTTTTTTAAATTTTTTATTTTTCCACAAAAATTAGGCTATTTTTTAATAGTCTAATTGGAAAAATTGGTTTTGTAACAAAAGTAGGCTCAATAATCAGTTTCAGTCATGGGGGTGCTCATTTTCAAGCAAAGAGTACCATGTAAAACCATAGACCCACTTTTTCTAAGTTTTGAGTGATTTGTCCATCATGACAAAGTGTCCTCAGACACAAAAATTTATTAATGAAGAAGGAAAATAATTGCATCACAAAGATGTGAGGGATAAGTGCTGAAAGATTACCTCACCTGGAAAACTCGATGGATTTAAATATCCAAAGAGTAACAACTAATTTACAGTTACTGAAACTAACTTAGGGACACCTCACATAATCATGTGAGTGTGTAGATGCCCTTTTACATTTATTAAACTGAACTTCTAAACATAACATTTTGGATCATAATTCCTAACAATCCCCCCTTTGATCTGTTGCCGCCTTTTCACACACCTGGATCACGTGGCAAAAATCTTCAAGCCACTCGGTGTGTCCTTGGGGGCAAGTCTCGAGTCAAGGTTGTCACCTTATTCTTGACTCCTCCATTTAGGCTCAACTCCTAATGGAGCTAAGGGGGGTAGACCCTATTAAGTTACTAAGGATGATTACTTAGTGTGGTGATGTTAAACTGAATCAGTTACTTAGGAGTCTGAATATTTTAACTATAGACAATTGAAGATGACAAGATACGAAAATAACACACGAAAGCACAAAGCTGATAAACAATATATATGTGAAGCAAAAATGACCAGTGCCTTAATAATGGAGTCAAATCAAAGAGATCAGTGTGCTTGCATGTGTTTGGAGTAAATGTTTTGCGATTGCATCTTGGTATGTTTTAAGTTAAAATTGAAGTATGAGTTGTTTAAATTAGGCTAAAAGGGGGACTCCAGATATACCCGAGAGTACTTGGAGTATGTCCAAAACAAAACCTACATGGCTACCCGCAAGGAATATGTGGGATGAAATGGAGTATCTGGGGCTATGTTCGTAACGCACCCATTAGGGTGTGATAGAGATCGGTGCCCCGAGGTCACTTTTCAGTAGGTTCCCGCTTCCTTTGGGTATTTTACCACCGTAAAGGTTTGATCGAGGTGTTGGATTTTCACCTGATGGTTTGTTAATTGGGGAGGGTGAGTCCTAATTATGCTAGTCACCCAAGTGCTTTTGATACAGCTTGATTGATTGGAGAAAACCGCAGCCAAGTGCAGAGCATACACACTCGAGTCTTGTAAATTTTAATAAGTTTTAAGAGATGTGTTCTTATTTAAAAGAAAATCCTCCAAGAGCCTCTTTTGATCCAAGTGGATCTCAATTGGGGAATTGAGGAGGGGTTAATTTTAAAGATGCTGATAAACAAATGATAGAAAAAATAAAACAACTATACAAATCTGGTTTTCTGATTAATCCTACCACGAATCTCTTTCCCCTTTCAGGTCACTTGGGAAATCGTGGGGTAAGTATTATGATTACTTTTGAAAGTAAGATATGGAATATGGAATTAACAACAAGATCAAATATAATACCCTGCAAATAAGATCAATTCTAGTAAAAAGGAAATAAGCAGAAAAAGACAAAAATGGCACCGACGCGAATCCCCTCAGGGGGGATGGGGAATGGGCTCGAAAGAGCCTATTCAAAGGATGATTTTATTACAGAGGTTACAATATCAAGGCACTGATAAAACAGAGCTTTCTTGGTCCTTATACAGGATGAAACCAAGATATTACAGTTTATACAAAAATTTTACAAATTATGTGACAAAAGAGAGATCCCTGGGGGGATTTGAGCGCTCCAAAAGCCACTTTGGACAGAAGATTCCTTTATTCTCTGTCAGACCTGATAAATTATAGCGAGCGAGTTAGAATAAAAAATTCCCAAAAGCACTTTAAGAGTACCTTTGGGTCAGCCTACTTTATCTCAAAAAATAATGAAATTAAACTAGCTAAACCGATGAAAAAGGAACCAAGGAAAGCAATCTTTCCTTGGGATCTTGGCTTGCTGTTTGTACATCCAATTAAAAGCACTGATATTGCAGAATATTAAAATTATTGAACAGCAAATGAAACTACCTTAACAGCAAACTATGAATTTTTCAATAAACTACTTGCGAAACTAAGGCAATTTAGCTAGATCTCTTGAATTTGAACTTTATGTGCACAATGAAACTAAGATATAGAAATTTGAAGGGATCTTGCTAATTATATCTATGTATGCTTTTCTTGATGAGATAGATCAGATTTAAAAAGAAACCTTAAAGTAACAGTTTGAGGAAAGTTTAATAATTTTTAAAGGAGGAAGAGAGAGAAAGAGTGTTTGAAGCCTGGGAATGTTGGGCTTTGGATTCTGCTTTGGTGGAACACCGAGGGACTATGTCATTCATAAGATACTGAATATGAGGAAGATTCAAACCAGCTCAACCTATTCTACCAGCGAGATCACCTGCAACTTGAAAACCCTTGCACAAACAGATGGTTAAAACATCGGTGCTGCCGAAAGAGATGATTGGAAAGCATGCAATTAAACTTAAAATACATACAAATCCAATAGATCTGGAACAAGCAGCAGTAAGAGCATAAATCAAACTATAATAAACTCTTACCCTAACAGGAGGGAGCTCTCTCCTTCAAGGCCAACAATTAACCAACAAAGCAATGATAAACAAAAGCAGATTATACCTCATAAGCATTTGACAATCAACATCCACACATGAAGAGCATTACACCATAGATCTTGCCTCCAAAGCTTCTTTATTACAGAATGAAAAAACAATACAGTACAAGAGAAACAACACCTCAATCCAGTTCTAACTAGCTTGGAAGAGGAGGCCGTGCCTGGATATATACAATTTACAGGCCATCTAGCCCAGGGGGGCACAATTACTCATGGAATCAAGTGAAATCAACTGATGGAGAGTCCATCAATGCCTGATCTGTGTCTAGCTGAGCCAGATCTGAGTCTCACTAAGTGCAACTGTCAATCGGGGGGCTGATCTGACTGACACCTCAACCTGTTGACTGACGAATCCACCAAAAATCATCCAGTTGAGCCAAAAACGTGTTGAGGAGAGAGGGAGGGAGAAATTCTCATAAAGGATGCTCAATATCAACTCTGAATCTGATTTGATCACCTCCTTCAGTCAAGGATTTGTCAGATCCAGTCAATCTGCTTCAGATCTGACTAATTTCAATCAAATCGGCTGAGAATCCATTGATTTATGATTTTGGATTTGCTCCATTATTCATCAATTTATTAATTAAAATAATCAATAATTGATTTTTGGGGCTTTCTGACCTAAGTGATGGAAAATCACTCAAAACTAGGAAAAAGTGGGTCCATGGGTTTACATGGTGCTCTTAGCTTGAAAATGAGCACCTACATGACTGAAACTGATTATTTGGCCCCATTTTATTACAAAATCAATTTTCCAATTAAACTATTAAAAAATAGCCTAAGTTTTGGAAAAATTAAATTTTAATAAAAAACACTGAAAAAACTAAAAAATTGAAAAATTGAAAAACACCTAGGGGGACTTAGACATGTTCATATGACTCAAAAATGATGTCTAGCATGTTTATACATTGACACATAGACTCTAATAACCTCAATAGGCACAAATGCCAAGCCGACCACCCCAACTTTGGAGGTATGGAGTGAAAAAATAAAAAATTATCAGTCGTTTATTCAACAACCAATAATAACCAAGGGAAAAAACACCCTGGGCTGATCGGATTGAAAAATGAAGTCTAAGAGACCGAGTCTTTTACAGACACTATCATGCTAGAACATTTATTACAATTCCCCCATGGGGTATGAACATGTGATATGATACAACAAGCACTTCCCAGAAGTACTTCCAAAGGTCTTTTTGAAGTCTGAACAAGTTAGCCCTGTCCGGTTCACTAGGCTCACTTGATAAAAACCACTAAGTACAACTTAGGTGGTAACATTCTGGCTCCAACTGTGGGACGTGTGCTTGATCTAGTATTTAAGGCAAGGAGAGGATACGAGAACACCAGAATCTCTGGTTTATATACCCTGCAAAAACATCTCAACTTGACAAGAAAAACCTCAGTAGCACAAGTTTTATGAAAAACCAAATGAACCATTAAGCTGATTTATTTAAACAAAATAGATGTAACTAACCAAAAGAAGCAAAGTTTTATTATAGCTAAAAATAGAAATGCAGAAAGTAAATGCTCTCTTTCAAAGAGCTTATTTTCCTACTCTAAGCATGATATAAAAAGGGTTAAGTGTAATCAGAAATCCAATGTAACCACCTAAGCATTTTATTGACATAAAAAAATTTCTTTGTCTTTGGTTACCAGCCAAAGTAAGGATACTTTATTCAGAAAATGCAAACCTGCGTGATGATCCAGAAGGGCCAGGATGGATGGGAAATCATAGGCATGAATAATGTAGTCAAACTTCCTCCCAAACTGGTAAGTGCTTGCGCAGGCTGCTTCTATCCAAGACTGGATAGGGTTGATGTACAAATTGGAATAATGAGGTAGATTGACTACACCATCATACTGATCATCAAGGCTTAGCGGATGATAATTCACTGTATAAGCCCCAAGCAGCTCCAAGTCATGAGAAAACTCTATATGTGAAGATGATAGTTGAGATTGATATTCTAATAACTGCATCACATCCATCTTTTCACAAAACTGCTTCTCCATATCTTCATTACTGATACCCTTGTGCAGCTCTGCATGATATGACTCTGAATGATCATATAAGAGTTTTGAATGCTGCTTTTCCATACCAGGATTTTCCAAGGTCTCTAGATTCATGCTTCCCTCTATGGAATTATAGTAGACTGGACTTCCACAAATCTCTAAATACACACTCCCCTCACTAGGCATAGCATATATAGGATTCTTAAAAAGATATCCATAAAAATCCCAATAGTCATCACCATCATCTATGTTAAATGTGATGGATTCCCCATTGCTGATATCAGGTTCCGATATTGAGTTCTCTTTGTCTTCATTGTTGATATTGATATATGTATCAGACTGATAATGTGCATAAAATGCATGCTCCTTTTTCATATCAAAGTTTCCCAAGGCCACATGGTCCATGCTCTCTTCTTTAGATATGTCATAGACAGAAAAACCAACAAAACCATCAAAAGTTTCTGGTTCATTATTTTCCTCTTTATTCATGTCATAGACTGGATTTTCCATGAATGTCCAGGACTCCTCATCAACATCTTTGTCGGGGATAAGGGAGTATTCGTCACTTGTATCATGCTCCAAGCTATACTTGTCCTCATTTTCATACTCATCTTCTTCAGAGAAAAGGTCACAAGGTAGTAGACCTTCCAGACTGTCATCATTATAAGGAGAACACATAGGAGTCCCATCATGTATATTATAGTTTTCATAATAAGTTTCACTATAAGATTCTGCAATGGTTTCATCCTCGGGCTTGTACTATTTGGATGGTGACAAAGGGTAGGCCTGGCCTACCATGTATATATGATCAGGCTCGCTTGAATTTGTTTCTTGATTACTAACCTCGGGAAGTCCATGTTCCATGACATGATTCGCAACATAACAAGTGCTTTCTGGGTGGAATTGATGACAAGGTCTACACCATGGAATTACTTCATCTACTAGGTTAGTTGAGTCTAACTGGTTTGGAATCCTAGGCTCTTGCCGAGGAAACTTCTTTTGATACACTTGATTCTGTTTTGGCTAAAAATTATTTTGATACACTTGATTCTTGTAAATTTTAACAAGTTTTAAGAGATGTGTTCTTGTTTAAAAGAAAAGCCTCCAAGAACCTCTTTTGATCCAAGTGGATCCCAATTGGGGAATCGAGGAGGGGTTAATTTTAAAGCTGCTGATAAACAAATGATAGAAAAAATAAAACAACTATACAAATCTGGTTTTCTGATTAATCCTACCACGAATCTCTTTCCCCTTTCGAGTAACTCGGGAAATCGTGGGGTAAGTATTATGATTAATTTTGAAAGTAAGATATGGAGTATGGAATTAACAACAAGATCAAATATAATACCCTGCAAATCAGATCAATTCTAGTTAAAAGGAAATAAGCAGAAAAAGACGAAAATGGCACCGACGCGAATCCCCTTAGGGGGGATGGGGAATGGGCTCGAAAGAGCCTATTCAAAGGATGATTTTATTACAGAGGTTACAATATCAAAGCACTAGTAAAACAGAGCTTTCTTGGTCCTTATACAGGCTGAAACCAAGATATTACAGTTTATACAAAAAATTTACAAATTATGTGACAAAAGAGAGACCCCTGGGGAGATTTGAGTGCTCCAAAAGCCACTTTGGACAGCAGATTCATTTATTCTTTGTTAGACCTGTAAATGATAGTGAGCGAGTTAGAATAACAAATGCCCAAAAGAAATTTAAGAGTACCTTTGGGTCTGCCTACTTTATCTCAAAAAATAATGAAATTAAACTAGCTAAACCGACGAAAAAGGAACCAAGGAAAGCAAGCTTTCCTTGGGATCTTGGCTTGCTGTTTGTACAGCAAATTAAAAGCACTGATATTGCAGAATGCAAATGAAACTACCTTAACAGCAAGCTATGAATTTTTCAATAAACTACTTGCGAAACTAAGGCAATTTAGCTAGATCTCTTGAATTTGAACTTTATGTGGACAATGAAACTAAGATCTATAAATTTGAAGGGATCTTGCTAATTAGATCTATGTATGCTTTTCTTGATGAGATAGATCAGATTTAAAAATAAACCTTAAAGTAACAGTTTGAGGAATGTTTAATAATTTTTAAAGGAGGAAGAGAGAGAAAGAGTGTTTGAAGCCTGGGAATGTTGGGCTTTGGATTCTGCTTTGGTGGAACACCGAAGGACTATGTCATTCATAAGATACTGAAGATGAGGAAGATTCAAACCAGCTCAACCTCTTCTACCAGCGAGATCACTTGCAACTTGAAAACCCTTGCACAAACAGATGGTTAAAACATAGGTGCTGCCGAAAGAGATGATTGGAAAGCATGCAATTAAACTTAAAATACATACAAATCCAATAGATCTGGAACAAGCAGCAGTAAGAGCATAAATCAAACTATAATAAACTCTTACCCTAACAGGAGGGAGCTCTCTCCTTAAAGGCCAACAATTAACCAGCAAAGCAATGATAAACAAAAGCAGATTATACCTCATAAGCATTTGACAATCAACATCCACACATGAAGAGCATTACACCATAGATCTTGCCTCCAACGCTTCTTTATTCCAGAATGAAAAAACAATACAGTACAAGAGCAACAGCACCTCAATCCAGTTCTAACTAGCTTGGAAGAGGAGGCTGTGCCTGGATATATACAATTTACAGGCCATCTAGCCCAGGGGGGCGCAATTACTCATGGAATCAAGTGAAATCAACTGATGGAGAGTCCATCAATGCCTGATCTGTGTCTAGCTGAGCCAAATCTGAGTCTCACTGAGTGCAACTGTCAATCGGGGGGCTGATCTAACTAACACCTCAACCTGTTGACTGACGAATCCACCAAAAATCATCCAGTTGAGCCAAAAACGTGTTGAGGAGAGAGGGAGGGTGAAATTCCTCATAAAGGATGCTCAAGATCAACTCTGAATCTGATTTGATCACCTCCTTCAGTCAAGGATTTGTTAGATCCAGTCAATCTGCTTCAGATCTGACTGATTTCAATCAAATCGGCTGAGAATCCATTGA
>LPNX010781568.1:13048-88947 GCA_001517045.1 Pseudotsuga menziesii | reverse complement strand
CAATATCGAATAAGTTGTTGTGTTTGTAAGTAAGATGTACAAATTCTTAGAAACAACTACATATTTGTCATTAAGATCATTAATGAGTATTAAAGAGTAGTTATTAAGATCATCATAGAGTGCCATATAGTTGTATAGAATTTTTTTTTATGTAA
This sequence comes from Pseudotsuga menziesii, assembly GCA_001517045.1. Taxonomy (NCBI): domain Eukaryota; kingdom Viridiplantae; phylum Streptophyta; class Pinopsida; order Pinales; family Pinaceae; genus Pseudotsuga; species Pseudotsuga menziesii. Next base: position 88,792 of record LPNX010781568.1, on the reverse strand, counting down.
AAGCCAACAAGATGTTATTTTATTATTGTACTCTATTAGGGATCGATATAGCTGTGGTACTACACATTGTTTTTTTTGTAAGCAAGCAGTGTCTATATTAATATGACAGAAATATGTACAGAGATATCTTTTTGAACTCGCACCACTTCCTTGTGTCCTTCTTTATCTTTCCATTACCCTTCTTTTCTTGTGGTGAGGATCGGTTGTCCTTTACTTGTCATGCATTCTATGGGCTAGGGTTTCCCTTTCCTTGCTTTTGTGGTGTATTTGCAGGTCCAAAGTCTTGCTTGTTCTTTAGCCGAAATTGCTCCTCGATTTTGACAACATACTGATAGGAATATCCCAATGAAGATATGCCTCGGAATTCCATCTCTATTCATATGTATCGATGTAGGACACTATGATATTGATGTACTAGGTTCCGCTCGGAGTCCTTGATACCCATCTTTGTATGCAAGGTATGAATTTTTTTGGTGTACTCCAACATCATATCATCCCTCTCTTGACGTAGAATGGTCCATTTTGTGTACTGGACATCATAGTTTCCCACAGGGTAATATTGTTCCTTAACAACATTTATGAAATAGGCCCAAGTGGGACTAAACCAAAACATTCCAGAATTGTGTGATGATTTTTTTTCACAATAATTATCCCACCAATTTTTGACATGGGGGGAAGACTTGAGGAGCGCAAAGGTGATATTTTCCCTATCGAAAAAATTGTGGGCAAATAAATACGCTTCCAGAACATTCAACCACTTATCTAGGGAATAAACATCGATTTGGACTTCAAATAAAGGAATATCAAATTTAACTTGTACCTTGAAGGTATTTTCATCTCCAAAACAACTGCTCATTGAAGGTGCATCTTCTGTTCTCGGCATTCGTCGAAGGATCTAGGTGAAATTATCCATCATCGCATTCCTATGTCACGCGAGGGATTCTTCAAGCAACAAATTGATAGGATATCCTGCCTCATCATCTCTCTTTTATTCCACCATGGGAGGTCATTTGGGATGGCAAGAGTGATCTTCCCCAAGTGAAACTAGTTCGAGACCCAACTCCCTATACCCTAACCTCGTCGAGGACATGCACCGAGAAACAATCAAAGTGGAGATTGCTTTGATACCACTGACCCAAATTCATGTGAGAACAAAATGAAAGAACATATATAGAACCATAAACACAGACATATTGCAAAGAACACAATGATACAATAAAAACATATTCTATTAAATGGTGGAAAATAGAACAGATTATGCAATAAAGCAGCTAGAATGGTGGTAGCTATCTCTGAGAAGAGATGTGGCTGCTACGCTCATCCATGCTAAGATGAATAAAAAATGAGGCCAAAAGGGCCTATTTATAATAAGCATGAGGGTAAGAAACCTAAACGTCCAAAACATGAACCTATAAGATGAACCATCATAAAGTTTGTGGTCCCAAGATGTTTAGTTGAACAATCAACTTCACGGGGTCATAAATTTTGCATACAATATCCGATTTGGGTGCTCGGTATCCCATTGGAAAGGTATATATGATATTTACATATTTTGAATGGGGCCAACTACATGTCATTGGCAATCATTTGCACCATTTAATCGCAAAAAAACATCGTTTTGAGCCTCAAAATGGCCCCGAAAGTTTAGGACCCAAAAAACCTTAGAAAAATAACTAGGAAACTGCCAAAATGGACAATTGTTTTGAGCCAATGGAATAGGTGGGTGGCCACCGATATCCATATGGATCATTCCCTTATGGATATATTATCTCACAAACCATCCCCTTGGTTGTTCCTTCTTAAAATGTGGAAGACCTTGGTTGTATTGAGGTCCTGAATTTCTTTGAAAATTTTCTTGAAGATAGATTTGAGTTTCATATATGAGGGTAGAGTTGTGGTTCTTACTAGATTGATCACTAACATTGAATCATTAAGAATCGTTAATTATCTCCATCCTTTCCCTTTGAAAATTCAAATTATAATGAGGAGTGATAAATCCTCAGGTCGATTATTCGAATCCTTCCCTATATTACAAGTGTAGCTAATACCTATATTTCCCCCTGGGGAAATGATATCCCTACCTGATCCTATCATCCTAGGGTTTTATTTTGAAGCACCATCGAAACATAAGACATATTCAAGTTGGGAATATTTGTAGGTTTCAAATTCTCAAGGGGATCTATGAAGCTTCTAGAAAGATACAAAGGGGATCACAAGTGGATCAGTAATGCTTATTGAACCTAAACCACCTTGATTGATCTTCAACCATTGAATTCAGTTAGTTTCTTCTTTAAATAGAGGACTAAATAATTGGGCCATCAGTAATATTTAATGAAGATAATTATTATTTGGATGAAACCATATTATTGGAGGCTCCTGAATCAATGAGGAAGACATGAGATTTTGAAAATCCATTTTTCACTGCATAACAACTCTTATGATCTTCAGTCTTATCTCCGTAATCAACCTTCCTTGTGCCATTAGGGAGGGAAATATTGTGTTGTTCAAGGCATCTTGACATCTTATATATGGTATTATTCATACAACCTTTCTCTGTATGGTTTTCTTTCTTACAGTAGGAGCACTTTCCCTTGTCAAACCTCTGATATGTGTCCTTCTTAGAGTCTGAGGCTTCATCCGATGGATCAAACTTCTCCTCAAGTTTGAATTTGTTGTTTCTCCTATCCTTTCTTTTTTGGTTCCTCTTTTTTTTTGCATTCTTTGTCTCCCCATCCAAGAGATATTTATTTTTAGAGGCTCTGAGGGCTCCCATCTGTATCAACTTATATTTTTCCTGAATATGAGATTTTGTGAAGGAATCAAGTGATGGAATTCACAAATTTAGAGTTGTCAGTTTCCCAGAGTGAAAGGTGGAGACAAACACTGAGAATTTTGGGCCAAGTATTCTCATAATAGAGAGCACCAATTTCTCATCCTTATTTCCAATCCCATACTGCTTGCAATGCATGACCAAGGATTTGAATTTGGAGAATAATTGCTGGGTGGTTTCGAAGTTGTTGGGATGAAGAGAAACCAACTCATTCTCCAGAATATCGCCTCTCAACTCATATTTCTTTCCAAACATATATTCGATATTCTGACATACTTCCTTTGGTGTTTTTAATCCATCAAGATGGAATACTGAATCCCTAGATATATGAATGCACATGAATCTAAATGCTTAATCCAGCTTGTTCACATACTTTGAATTCACAAGAGGTTGTTGTTTTTCAACCTCATTTCCCATGGTGACCCTATATAGACCTTTGTTGCACAACACAATATGCATATCATCCTCCAATCAATATAATTGAAGGGTGTGAGGATCCTAGGTGTTGAGGTTGCTGAATTCTCCATCTTGTAGCTTCAAGGGAAGCACATTTCTTCTGAATTATTCAATTTACCTACAAAAAAACTTCAATTTTAATGAAATCCAATTCAATCACTGTCTACTTCAACATGTGCACATTTTCTGGATGCATCACACCTGGATAGACTTCTCTGGACAAAATCCAGAGGGGGAAAGGCAAAAATACCAAGAATTATGTGGAACCCAATTACTTCTGGTGCATCAATGTAAGTTTTCAAAAATTTGAAGTTGGCTTGATCACCTACTCTGATGCCATGTTTAATTTAGAAAACCTTAGGATCTTTAATATTCTGGTTGAACCTCACTATAGAATAAGTTTGAATAATGGAGAAGAAAATTTAGTACAATGATCAAACAATTATGGTGAAAATCGAACAATCAAGAGACAAAAAATGGTCAGCATAACATTACTCTCCTTATTGTTAATCCATGTGTAATACAATGATGATACAATAGGAAGAATTCGAATCCAGCAGGTATGATTCAAATTCACCAACTTGGATTGACTCCAGATCTCACTAACTGTAGGAAAATCACTACTGGAGGCTCACTAGTTTAACTAAAGACAACTAAATCAATTCAAAATCAGTTAACTAATCAAGGTAGGTAGGAAAAGGCACCTTGATTCATGAAAATGTGGTGCTAGGCTAACTGGAGATGGAAAAACTGATGCCCATCAAAGGATAACTCAACATAGACTAGGGTGAACTAATGATGTGACTCCCATCACTCAGTGTGGGTTCCTAAATAATAGGGATTGGCCTCTGGAGCTCCTAAATTCATGCAAATGGGTGCATCAAGTGGTAGGTGGGCCCCAAATGAGTTCACCATGTAACTAGTGAAGTGGAAACATACATAATCTAGGAAATGACATTTAAACTATGGTGGTCAAGGGAGGATTATAATTAATCTTAACAACAACAACAAAATTGTATCCTTGAGCACATATATATATATCAGAAATTGCAATAAATAAACATATAACAAAATACTCATCTTAATGAAAAACAACTAACTTCAACAAGGCAATGTTCCACCCATCTATAGACATGCCATGCTCATGCATATTTCAACATGACAGTCACCCTTGAGATGGGGCCATACATACACATAAGAGGTAGTCTCAAACCAAAATATATGGTGCACTCATCTCAAAACTAGGAACATTGTCACACAAAAATAATTGTATCTCAATCAAACAAAAACCTTTTTCAATGAAACAAAAAGTATTCCATACTAGAAATGGCGTTCTAGACATTATAGAATAGGTCTCACAACCCATAAATGATAAAAATATATATGAACCATAACATATGGTTGGGCCCTTCTCAACACTGTGAAAATACCACACCTACCCCTTTCACCATATCAACTTTCCCTTCCATCTGCACTGGAGATATGAAAGAGAGAGAAGAAGAGTGAAAGAGAGCCAATTTGAATCCTTCTATAACCATTTGAATTCCTAAGAGAGGGACTTGAATTCCAAGAGAGGTAACTCAAAATCATTGAGGGTTACTCAATTCATGAGAGAGAGAGACATTACAATCATATATTCCCTTTCCCAGAATAAAAAAAGGTGAAACAAGAGGGTCTTATACTTTTTCAAGGAGTGCAAGATAAAAATAGCCAGTGAGGGCACTTGGGAGCATGAGGAGCATCACAAGAGGCTTGGAATATCCAAAGAGGGTGCACTATCCAAAAGGGTCCCTCCAAACATCAAATATGGTGTAATAGTACCTCCATAAACCAAAATAATAAAAAATAAGGTCCAACAAGTAACGTTAGGGAGAGCAACAACTGCTAGTCCCCAACCCCCTCGCACGTGGAATTGATGCCCGCCCATTCTTGTTAGTTGTCCATGTTGAGTTAGTTATTTATTAAATAGTAATAATAATAATAATAGCCCCGACACCTTGTGCCATAATAACCAAACAGATAATAACATATGTTTGTGGCTTAACATCTAGAGTTTACACTATTTCCTAAAATGATGGATCTCCCTAAAAATAGACCAGTTGAAAAAAATAGCCAATCTTTTTTTATCTATTACATTGTCTTTCTAGACGTGTTATAGTGTACACACGTAACCATTTTACTATGTTATTATATTGTCCATATAAAACATTATGTTTTGAAATGATCAAACGATCCTTCTTTTCTTATAGTTTTGACATTGTAACGGTGTAATAACATCTTGTTTATACCTTGCAAACATTATCTAGATCTCTATAATGGATCATTGGAAACATAAGATAAAATGTATAGTTGCATAAAAGAGTATTGTAAATACAATTGTGCAATTTCATTAATTATTTATGTGAAGATTTTAAGTAATATTTAAACTTCCATTAAAATTTTGGAGTTTTAAATTCTCTTTCCGATATTATTGGGTTTGTGAAATTTGCATATAGATATTTGAAAACATTAAATAACTTGTTGTATTTTCAATTAAGGTGTGGAAGTTCTTAAAAAAATGTCTGATAGATAGTTATCTAGATAGTCATTAAGATTAGTTTAAAATATTTATGTATAGCAATTTTACAATATCGAATAAGTTGTTGTGTTTGTAAGTAAGATGTACAAATTCTTAGAAACAACTACATATTTGTCATTAAGATCATTAATGAGTATTAAAGAGTAGTTGTTAAGATCATCATAGAGTGCCATATAGTTGTATAGAATTTTTTTTATGTAAAAGCCAACAAGATGTTATTTTATTATTGTACTCTATTAGGGATCGATATAGCTGTGGTACTGCACATTGTTTTTTTTGTAAGCAAGCAGTGTCTATATTAATATGACAGAAACATGTACAGAGATATCAGAGCATGCCTACATATCAAGTTTCCTTTAACAATCTCCCACACTCTAAAAGTCATGAAAACATGCCTACCTCATTGGGAAATGAGGCGATTAAAAAAAACATAACTATCTCTTATTTTTTTTGACATACTGTAAACTACTAAAAATGTCTATGTAATAAGCTATATAACCTTGATACAGTACCAAAAAAAGAAACAAGGACTGGTAAACTTGCTAAACTTGGGCATGAGGAAGGTACGTGGGATGCAGACCTACAAAACTCTAATGAGTAGAAACCTCATAGGATGTAACCTCATATTGATTTGTCAAAGAAAGTTCAAATGTTCCTCCTAGCCTTCCTAGTATCCAATTGACCACCTTCATGAGGTGAGCAATCTTCTCCTCCGGGGTTTCCATTCTCTACTTCGACTAGCGAAAATTCTCGTCTGTTGGAAGCATTCCAAAAGAGACCATTTTTTTGGTATGCCAATACAACTCTAAGGCCCTATAGAAACATTGGTAATTTCTATCTATATTGCATCCCAAATTCAAAATTACCCCCCACAACTACTTCTCTACATCATCATCCACCTATAAGTAAGCCCTGGTCAGTTCTACCTTAGCTTCCACAACAGACATTGATGCATGTTCTTCTGTCGAAATCTCAACAATGTATAAGTCTGCAGCTTCCATTATTGCCTTGGCATCCTACGTTGAGCCAACAAGATAAGGGAGAACTTTCCCACAGCAGGTCGCCATTGTAATATGAACAAAGAGAGCTAAATTCTTGATCAATGATATGAATTGAAACTTTGCTTTGGAGAGAGTGGGTCCACAATTGGATTGCTAAGACACTTCCTTCCCAATTTATCCCATTACAACTCACGATTGTGGTCTATCTCGGGCCTTTATTCTTCATCATGTTCTTGCTCATTTTCTCTTGTGAGCCTTCGAACCTGTTTCCATCCAACTATTTGTAGATATATATCAGTGTGTGGTCGCCTTAATACTCTGGGTATAGGATCCATCCACATACCCTCAACTAACGAGCTGCCTCACCATGAGATTTGCGGTCCTCCTCCTCATAAGGCATAGGGATAGTGGTCTTCCTTCACACTAGACAATTGTTTTCGGAATTATGGTGCACATTTAAATATATGGAGGGTTTGGAGACAAAACTAGAGCGTTGTTTGTCTATCATGATCATAGTTTATCTCAAGTGTACCATGTCATTATTCTCTACTATGTGCTCACTTGTCTACTCGTGCAAGCCTTGGAACCCATCTCCATTCCACCATCACTAGATCTTCGTTGGTATGTCGTTTCATTTTGGGTTATTGTTCTTCATCGTGTTCTATCTCGACATCTAATTGTGCGAGTCTTGGAACCTGTCTCCATCCCATTGTCCACAGATCTTCATTGGCATGCAGTCACCTTAATGATCAAGGCAGAGAATCCCACCTCCTCACACTCGATTGATGAGTCACCTCACCTTAATGCTCAGGGCAGAGAATCCCACCTCCTCACACTCGATTGATGAGTCACCTCAGCATGAGACCTACATTCTTAATTGTGGTAGTTTGCATTGAATTTTTTGGAGAGAACATTATGTCTATTACATGCTTGACTATTTGTTTTGGGTGAACAGTCCTAGTTGGTGAATTATAATACTTTCTAATGAAGCTAGGGTATGTCAAAATATATCACCCCTTATGAATATTATATCAATTACACTTATTCAAATATTACACCTTTCGAAATGAAAAATGCACTTTTCAAATCCAACTTCATTTTTATTGAATTGAAATTTACAATTTCTTAATAAAAAAAATACACTTTTAAGATTCAACTCTAATAAAAAAACACACTATTAAAATATAAAAACATACTTTAAAAACCAAAACAAAACAATTTTGCACTTTAATAAAATTGATATTAGCACTTAAAAAAGCTAAATTAACTTTTTTTTTGGTATAGATTTTGGGAGAGAAAAAAAAAATCCAAGTTTAATGAAATAAGCATTTTAAGTTAAAATACTTGATTAAATTCTATTTTAAATAAATTTGAAGTTATCGATATTTGGGTTTTAAAGGCTTTGAGTATTTTTTAATATAATTGACCAAACAAATTTTATTCTATAATTTTTTTTATTTTAAGGAGATGATATCTTTGAAATGTTAGCAAAACATCATATGGGCAACCTTTATTTAAAAGCAATGAGACATTGACCTCATAGAAAAAAATCCAAGTTTAATGAAATAAGCATTTTAAGTTAAAATACCAACCTTTAATGATTAAATTCTATTTCAAATAAATTTGAAGTTATCGATATTTGGGTTTTAAAGGCTTTACTATTTTTTTTTGTATAATTGACTCAACAAATTTTATTCTATAATTCTTTTTTCTGAGGAGACGATATCTTTGAAATGTTAGCATCAACATCATATGGGCAACGTTTATTTAAAAGCAATGAGACATTGACCTCATAGAAATCATTTGCATTATATTATCAAGGTGTGATTTTTTTTTATTTAAACATTTTGATCATTTAGTTTGACAATAATATTTTAATTTCAAGTTATCATTTAATATTATTAAATATTAAAAAAAGGCAAAGTATACAACAACTCCGTTAATTTCGGTTGACTGGTCGAACTTTAATAAAGCTTCTAAAATATTTAATAATAGTAATAATGAAAATCACCGAGTCTTTCGGAATTATAACCCTCGTCAATACATTTTCTCGAAATTAATTCAAATTATAGTTCACCGAGTCTTTCGGAATTATATCCCTCCCCTCGTCAATACATTTTCTCGAAATTAATTCAAATTATAGTCCTCGTCAATACATGTTTTTTGAAGTTAATTCAGGGTGTTATGGGTAGAAGTTAGAAACTTTCTAGTAAGTAGATGTGAGTACAGTTATGGACAAGTGTTGTCAAGTCGTCCTTATGTAATTTTCTGGTGATACCTTTATTATATATCAAATATATAAGATCTTTTCTTATGAAAAAGAAAGAAGAAAAAAATGTTTTCGAAGTTAATTGTTCTTCTAGTACGACGTGGACTTCAATTGACGTGTGTTGTAATAGCCACGGTTTGTGGAATTTCCTATCTTCGTTCTGCTATAAGTCTTGGCTCATTAGCGTCTCCGTAACCTTATTAATATCACACATATTTCAATACCCATTATCTATTAGCTTTTGTGCAAGATTCTCAACATGGTGGCCTCCAATCTAATCATCTCATTCTTCCTTCTGCTTCTCCAAGTCTTTGTAATGAGGATGAAGTTGTCATAGCCATAACACTTCACAAAAATTAAGAGTCTAGTTTCATGGTTCTTGGCGACAAGGTTCTCCACGGTAACATGTCTTTGAATTACACTCCCTTTCTCATCAATTCCATAGCTCCTTCTGCTACTCCATAAAGCTCATTCTGTTACATTAGCCTTAGAGGGATCAATATCCGCAGAAAATGTTTGAAGCTTCCTTCTAAGTTGTTGAGATTCGACCCCAAAGAAAATGGAGGAACCGTAATAGATTCGGGAACTAATTTCAGTGTGTTTAAAGAAGAAATATTTCAAAAGATCGTTGTTGGGTTTGCTTCTAAACTTGCGTGGGGGTGTTCACAACAAAGCATATGTGAAGTCTTGTATTCATCAAGTACATCGATGAACCAATCATCTAACGACACATCATAGCATCAATTGTCTTTGATGAAACATCACACAGTAGCTTCAAGTTCGATGCCATAGGTGTGGCTATTGCTTTGCAGTCCAACATTCTGAATCTCTTCAGAATTTCCACTTCATACTTTCCTTGACCAAGGAAGATCCCATATGTATTCTGCCACACCTCCATTCCTAAGAAGTAGTTCATCATCCTTAGGTATTTCATCTCGAACTCAGTGGAAAGTCTTCTCTTTGCATCTACAATGATTTCATCCTCTTCCGTAAAAAACCGGTCATTAACATATAGTAGGAGCATCAGCATCATCGGTCTTTCGCCTTCAACCTTGAAGTAAAGGTTGGAATCCACTTTACTCTAGGTAAATCCTGAGTTCATAAAGAAGTTGTCCATCTTGTCTTACCATGTCCTGGGTGTTTGTTTCAAATTGTACAAGGCTTTCTTTAGTTTGCACACATGAGTCTATCTATCATGTGTCTCAAATCCCAGTGGCTTCTCCATGTACACTTCCTCTTTAACTACATCATTCAAGAATGTCGTCTTGACATCTATTTGGTGTATCTCTCATTTCATTATTGTAACCAATGCAAGTATAGATCTGATGGAAGTGTATCTTGCTACGGGGGCAAATGTCTCCTCGTAGTCTATGCCTTCTTTCTGGGAGAAGCCATGTGCCACAAATATTTCTTTGCGTTTTTCAATGCTACCATCTCTAGAATGCTTGATTTTGTAGATCCACTTCGAAGTCACAATAGACTTACCTTCTGGTCTTGGAACTATCTCCCACACATCATTCTTCATAATCGATTGGTACTCCTCGATCATGGCAGCCTTCCATTATTTCTTTTTAGTTGCCTCGTTGTAGTTCGTAGTTGGAAGGCTCTTTATCAATGATGTCACATAGTAGTGCCACATAGTTGTTGCATGGTTTAGGTATTTTCCTTTCTCTATGCATCTCATCTAGAGCACCATACATTTCTGCATCTTGTGGGATTTCTTCTCATGAAGTGTTTCTACAGGTTCTTGTGGTTCTTCCATGTCATGAACTTCATGGTCTTCTAGAATTGTTTCTTCCATTGTCGTGTCTTGAGCTTTAGTTTCTTCAGGTTCTTCTTCGATAGGTATTTTTCTGGATTTGGAATATGTTGAGTCTTCGTCAAATGTTACATCCTTGTTGATGTTGATATTCTTAAATCATAGGAAGTATATTCGGTAGGCCTTTGAAGTATCATTGTATCCTACGAATATCGCCTTCCTTCCTGAAGGATTGAGCTTGGTCCTCTTTTACTTTGGGATGTGTATGTACGCAGGGCAGCGAAATATTATGAGATGGCTTACTTCTAGTTTCTCTCCCGGGAAAGCCTATTAAAGAGTCTTATTGTCTAAGACTCAATTTATTGAGTATGAAATAATATTCTTTTAATATAAAATAACATAAAAATATAACAATAAATATCTTTAACATATAATGATATGAAAATATAATAATAAATATTTGTTTAAATATTGCATAAAATTGATAAATAAAAGATAAAGTATTATGATAAATTCATTTAAATATAGTAAGTATGAAATATTGTTTTTTCTAATATAAAATAACATAAAAATATAACAATAAACATCATTAATATATAATGATATGAAAATATAATAATAAATATTTGTTTAAATAATTGTATCGCTTAATTTTACCAATATTAGATGTTTGTTTCAATTATTTTATCATTGAATTTCGACCAAACTACATTAGAATACATTCTAATGTGGGATGCTTAGCGATGAGATACAAAATGAGAGTCTAACTCGACATAGGGGATGTAAAATTTATGTACTAGAGCCCCCAAAATGAAAGCCAAGGTTTCATGCCTCTATGGTGTCTCCATTTGGGCTCCAAACATAAATGCCTATGGCATGATCCTTCCACCTTTTAGATTCACATATTATATTATATTGTTATTTTTTGTCTATTAATGTTGAAGCGCTTAGATCGAGAGAGAATAATGAATATGCACTACATGTGTATGTTGTAATGATTAGTTAATTTCAATGTAGAGAAAAATCCAAGCTATTGAGCATTTGTATACAAATTGCAATGCAAAATGGGATGGGATCATTAGCTGACAATAAACGCGGGGATTTGGAGATGTTTTCTGCCATTTTTCTGGGTTTCCATGGGAATGGGTGGGATAGGGAAAAATCAAGAACTTCAGGTTCAATATCAGTGATCAAAAGCTTCCATCTTCCATAGCAGCATTCATGTGCCTGCCATCTGAAATGTTTCATTAACGTACCTTATCTTCCCACAAGCACCATGCTTGCATAGACAACAGATTGTGTGATAGGTTATAAGTACCTCGGAGAATGATCAGGATGGTATCATGACCAGTCATCATGAGAAACCACAACCCCATCAATGTTAAGTCTGATCATTGTCCCAGAGTATAAGCATATAAAGCTCAGTATTACTCGTATAGAATGTAATACAACTAAGCTAACGAGCCAAAGGAATAGCTATTTGATATGAGCTTGGCTCCATGAATAATCAACATGTTCAATTCAGTCAGCAAAAAGGAAAACGGGTTAAATTAAATAAATTGGAATTGGCTCTCCCTCTTATGCTATCTATAATGGCAATCAATACTCAGCCTGCTGCAAAGCATTCAATGCGACTGCAGCAAGCATCCTAACAGTTGGATTTGAAACAGTTTTAGATCCAAGGGTTAGCATGACTATTGGATTCGCATTGAATGCTCTACAACAGGTTGAGTATTGATCACCATCTATAATACTTTTTCCTTTGATGCTTAATCTGCTACTGGTGAATACGTGTTAGAACTGAATCCAAGTATGGGATTATAACTCCTAGTGGTGCTGTTGTCAGGGCTTATCCATTTTTGATAGCATGTCCAAGCAAGAATTCTTCATGCCAATTTAGACTAGCTCATAGTAGGTAGCATGGGCCAATAGGACCACTTCTCCATGAGAGCCCAAGTGAAACCATATTTATGCCAATATCGTATATGAGCACTATATTTATGCCAAGTGTAATATGCTCTTGTACTATTGCTAGCACAACCAGTTCTAAAGATGCGTCATTTATTTTGTGGATGAGTTCTCTACTCTCTAGAGCTCACAAAGAATTACATCAAGAATGAAAGGCATGAGAGAATTTAATATTTAATTTTCCTCCTTTGAATCTAATATTCTGAATTTGTATTTCTCTTTGTTGTCCCTGTGGCTTTGAATTTGAATTTGTTATCTTTGGTGTCTTTGTTGTCCTCCTCTCTTTGAATCTAAGCCTTCTTCAAGTATGAAGACTGTGCTAACAATCACTCTCAATTCAATACATGATAGGCATATGCTTATTCTCATTCAATTCAACATGTGACAGGCATATGCTCTGTCAATTCAATACTGCCTTCTATGTCTTTATCCACTTACCTCCATATCCACTGATTGATCTTACAACAATTACTAACTGGCCTTAATCCTCAATGCAATCTTATAAAACGATCTCTCGGAAATTTAATCCTTCGAATTCTTAATTTTAATTTTGATTTCCTGTCCACGGATGTAATTTATACAATTCCTTTAATCATATTAAAACGAAAATAAATTGACAATGTATTTGTTGCTGATTTGAATTGCTATATGTTTAGTTTCAATTTGAGAGTTTTAATGATCTACTTTTGTCTCTTTCTATTGTGCGTTATCACTTTATAAATTACTAGTCAGTCGATCACTAAGTGAAACGGTCAATTAAGCACTCGCAAGGATGGGTGAACAGAGAATAATCTCCCATCCAGGTAAGGCCAGGTTCATGAATAGGAATTTACCATCGACCAGGCTAGGTGAGATAGCAGGTGATAGAAGCAGTTGCAGAAGGTAAGGTTGCTTGTTTGTGAAAGAGAGGGAGGTTGGAGTGGGATTTCCTCTTCAATGAGAGTAGAGGTAATGTAACATCTTGATCTTATCGTATTTTATTTCCCTGTGATTGGCATACCAGTGTAATTACATAATCATCATGCTTATCTATGGAACCTAAATAGCATAGAACATCATTAACATAATATACAGCTTGCTGAAATTTCCCCCCCTACGACCCAGGTTCAGTACCTCTCTTTGGTCAGCGCAACAAAGCCCAAGATATTGGCCCGACGGAGCAAGAAGCACCTACGACACAAATGCTGTCTCACCTGAGATATCTCAGTTCTTATGGGTAACTGCTAGAACCATGTTTCCGCAGTTTGCATGGGAGGGTATTTAAGTCCTTGGCCCTATGCCAAGGTTTCCAACGAAGACCAGGAATGTGGGTTGGTGGTTTCACTTTAACTATTAATACTAAAGTATTACTTGTCCTTATTTATGAAAGCTTAGGAAAATGTACAGTGAACAATCATTACAGATATATTCATTACTTGAAATACAACATTCATACAGTTATCTCATTAAAGCACAATAACCAATCAATCATTAACATAGTAAATATGCACTTATCTAAGCTATTCAACATTCAAACATATACACAGCATGTAACATGGAAACCCATCCGAGAAAAAAACACAAGGTGATCTTCATTTGGAATTGGCATGAGAAAATAGATGCACCTTTTTTCTGTACACAAAAGCTACAGACTCTGTCAAGATTTTCTCTTCTATCTCTATATACTTCTTCTCCCTCTCATGCTCTTTGTTCTTCTTTATCTTTAGCACTCTACTTTGCTCCTACTCAATGATCCTCACACAGCCTAAATTGACTCGACCTTCTCTATCTATCTGCACACTCAGCTGCATATCCACTTACTCTGATGCACTCAACGATCCATAGTTACCTACTCAAAACTGTTGTATCCTTTACTCAGCTCAAAAAGCATATAAACAAGAACTAGCTAATAGGCTAATTGCTTGACTGACTAACCCATGTACATCTTGGGTTTCTCCTTTTATAGCCTTATTACAGACTCGATATATCTCCACACATGCTTTTTACAGACTCAATTACGACTTGATACAGACTCTAACAGACTCGGCTACAGTCGCTATCTCAGTCGACTTACTATCTTCAGCCCACATGTTGTCTTTCCTATTCTAGCAAAATATGACCAAAGAGGCGTTATCGGCCTGACTTACAAAAATGCCTTACGCATTGGTTTCTACCAGCTCTAGCCAAACTCGTACCCACGATCGCTAAGGATTTTTTCTTCTCTGCATCATGCCTTACTGTCACTTTTTGGCCGTTACCTTCTCTACACACCTTCTTCTGCGAATATTATGCCATGTTCCAGGACTGACATGTTCTGGGATGTTGCTTTCCACTGAGGCTATGACGTCACGCACCTTCTGGTGCATAGGCTGAATTAGCCCTATGACTCTTTCTACGAGTCTGCATGTATCTCTACTATCTTTTCCTCGCGCTATTGCTACTGTGTGCGCAACGCAGTGGTTCGTTGTTATAGGCTACGCATCTTTGCGGTTTTGACCTTTTTCTTCTCCAACGGTAGTTGTTTTATTTCATTGCGCATCGGGGTGATATTTGCTTCTAGCGTAGTAAGGTCACTTGCAATCTTCTGTGATTTCTCATCATCCATTAAGGTTTCACAAGTTTGGGAAACTTGGTCTACCTCCTTGGTACATGCATGTTTAGCATTTTCAATTTCATTTGTAGTCGTTGTGGCTGCGTCTCGTCTTTGTGTCGATACTTTTGGAGGTGTGATAGGTGTCCTTTGCTCTTTTAACTGCACAAATTTTTTCTTAAGGTCCATTACCCGGGGCCATTTCTAGTGTTATTCCTTCTTCCTCCCACTAGTGGAAAATGAGAGATTAGTGACCAAAATCCGCATATCAATGACCACTTTTGGTTTGGCGATCGCTGGTGGCTAATTTATGATTTTTTATTACGCAACCAAAATTGATCATTTTTATTTTGGTCATTTATAGCTTGTCGGTTGGTCATTAATTTGGTCATATATTTAGTCATTAATTTGGTAATAGATTTGAATCAATGACCAAATATATGACCACATTTATGCCCAAATTAATGACCACGTGACAAGCTAGAATATGACCAAATTTGATCACGTAATAAAAGACCATAAATTAGCCACTAAAACTGTTTTTTGGTCATTGATATGCAAATTTTGGTCATTTTTTTGTTCATTTATATCTCATTGTTTGGTCACGTATCTCTCAATTTTTGGTCATTTTATATGCAAATTTTTGTCATTAATCTCATTTATTGGTCACTAATTTAGTCATTTTTAGTTGTTTTATGTGTGGTCATTATATTTTAGTAGTTTTAATGGTGTCCATTATTAATCAATATAAATTTTTAATATGATATTATGTTTAAATTAAAAAAATAATCATACATTATTTATCCTCATCTAATACGCATGTGAATTATGCATTGTCACATTAGAATTTATTACAACACTTGTAAATAATATCTAATACACATGTAAATCATACACACGTAAATCATGTAATGTCACATTAATTAGTTAATAATTACAACACTGGTACATAATATAAAGTACAACCATATATATAAGTTTTAAACCACATAGATTATATTATATGAAATGTCAAAAGTATTACAATAAATATGAGTTTTCTCAAAAACTCATATTAATTTCTATATAACTTTACAGGAAAATCATCACTTTTCAAAATATTACAATGGCTAAACCATCCTACTTGCGATTGGCTGCAAAACCATACTTAGATCCCACATCAACAGCTTTAAAACCATACTTAGCACTAAACCACACTCAGATCCCACGTCAGCAGCTTCAAAACCATACTTAGCAGCTTGAAAGCCTCAATAGCAGGCTCTTCATACTAAATGGAAAATCCTCAGCAACAAGCTCTTCATACTCAATGTCCCACTTATAAGTTAAGCTCACTCCTGCAAAATCCAATAAAAAAATATCACTTGTAAAGTAGAAAAACAATGAATTGTAAAGTAGAAAAACAATGAAGCAAATTATTTATAATGTTCAACAGCTAACAACAATAACCAAGATCATGTGCAAAATAGGAAAATCTAATCTAACAAATTCAATTTAAAAATTGGTTAAAATTAAATTTGAATAGAAAAATCTACACTATTTAGTACCTAAGAAAAGTAAAACTCAGCTCTAAACCAGGAAATGGATTTCAACAGGAAAGATAATCAACGAATCCACAAAACAATTATGCTCGACTGCAGAGTATAAACCTGCATACACAGTGCAATTTGTGAAGGAGTTCACCCCTATATGGCATGTGAATGACATGAAAACTATGTAAACTGGTGAATGATCTAAGAAATTCTCAAATCCAATGTCCAAAAGAATAAATAATAGATTTCTTTACCTGTGGAATCACCATTCTGCTTTGTATGATTTGGTGCAAAAGAGTAACAAATGCACTCAAACATAGGTTGGAAATGTTGGTGCAACAAAAAAGTAAAATGTATGAATAGTGTATGTGAGAAAAACTATATAAACCTACTTTCCCAAATATGCATTAAACATAAATCAAAAGAGAAGAGGGAAGTGAAACCTTAGGGGAAGCTGCTTGACGAGTTGGCCTTGTTGGAACAAGAGAAGGTGAACTGAAAAGAAGAATTTTCCTTTATGGCCCTACACACAATGATAGAGGACCAACGTTACAATTCTCAGGCAACACCAGGTTGATTCTATAGAGGATGGTTGTATTTATACTATATAGGATTTTCCCAAAGGATGGTATCTAAGCAGATATGTTCCCCAGTCTTTATCCATGAAATTTCCTTCCTGCACCCTAATCATTTGGCACATTCATACATTATCATTGGCCTTGACATTAGTGTTTGTCAACATTTGAATATTCAAATATCTACAAATGCTTCAAATCCTATTATGTGCATAAGCCTCCTATTGCAAAGAGAAGTTCGTAGTCCACTAGAACATAGTTGCCTAACAGAGTGATATTATACTCAACCTTTAGTATAATCAAAATCTATCAAATAGCATCAACCATTGCAATGAAAACACATTCCCCCATCAAACTATTGTGATGTTATACTCAACCATCAGTATAATCAAAACCCATCAAAATATAGCATCAACATTCCCAATTTCCTACATACCTACCTTGTCCTTGTTTCAAATACATATTTATATATAAACAAAAGAAAATTATAAATAGTTCTTTTTAACTTGTTAGCCTCAAAGTGTTCATGGCATAGTTCATACATCAAGCCAACAACCATCATATTTCACCCTCTATATCTATATATACTCAAAACAATTTATGAATTTTTCTTTCTTGGACTCTGGACTCTGGAAAATTCACTTTATATTCACTCAAAAAATTCATGAATTTTATCTATATATACATACATATATTAGTGACATGCCATAACCCCTGCACCCATATTCCAAAAACAACACAGCGACATTCATACATGAACCACACCCATACAACCTATCCACTTTGGAATAAAATCATATATACTAGTATATGCAAAAAAATACTTCTATGAATTACAATCACTAATCTGAAAAGAACTACTGCTTTTTACTTTTTTTTCTCCATTTGAACGCATTTGATAGGTTGGACAGTTAGGTTTCCTAATAGTAAAAGACTTCTAGGAATGTAATATCTACATACCAGTGGTAAAACTGTTTGAAACAACCCCAATGTCATGGCTTGTGCTTTTGATCTGATAAACTTTGCCTTCAAAAGACATTCAATCTTCAGAGAATCTTCCATTACTTTGTCGCTTTGTGTCTTAGGACTCGTTGACAGGACATATTTTCCAAGAAGAAGGAGCTCAGATATCCCAAGACAACACAGCTCTGAAAGCCTCTGTAGAAATAAAGCATAAAAACATTCAGAACAATATAAGGTTCTTTTATGTAAATATCAGATAATACCATGAAAATTGTAACAAAATCAAGGATAAAATTTCTGCTTGAAAATGCATTTATGACAATCTTGGGTTACTATGGATTTTCTCTCACTTGCATTGCTTCAGCTCTAATCTCCTCAAGACGACCAGATGCTTTATGAACTACCTCATCAAGACCAAGTCCACCAAGTTCTGTCGTAAATCTGCAAAATAAAAATTGTTCAAGGCCTCAAATCAGTGACCATACTACAAAACAACAGCACAGGATATTGATGTTCCTATAGCTAAATGTAATTACCCTGCTGCCATATCAACTGATTTGCTGACACTGGATTCACAAAGGGTTTTTATTTCATTTCCATTTCCCATTTCTACACTCTCAACATTCTTACCCTTGTTGAATTCCAAGTTTACCTCCATTGCTTTCATCACTTAATATAAAGATCTATTGAACCTGCTTGAGCATTCCATCAAAGGCAGCCTTCTCTTCTTGTAATAAGTTTTTCTTTTGTTCTATTGCATAGTAATGCATAATGATTTATCAAAGCTTCCAACTCCTGCAGCTATCAAAATTATTCAGACCTTCATATGACATTCGATATCCTATTAAATAACGGGACACTAAGAAAGCACCTTACGTCAAGTTGCTCAGGACCTCCATAAATCCAAAAGCGTCAGTCAAAAGTTGCTTCTTCAGAGAATCGTTCCTCACACCCATCTTTCTCATTCTCCCTGTCATCTTTCTCAATCTCAATTCCCATCTCTGTGGCTTGCAGATCCATGCAGGTCTCTCTACCAATAAGCTCTAACACATGCATTCCCTTAGCTGTAAACATGTAACAGATGGAAAATTGAGATTTCAAACTTCCACCCTCTTAAAGTTCTAATGCTCAACTCACTTTTATTCATCCCTTTGCCCACTGTTTTAAAATATTTAATTTTGATTTTTTTTTCTGTATCATTGTTTTAACATATTCAGTTTTTACATCACCTCCCAAATCCTCTATTGCCTTCAAGTTTTGTTGTCAAATGCATACATATGGGGAACCCAAGTAATTTGGATTCTGTACACATGGTTAAAATAGGCTGGGTGTAAATTTCAATTATTTAGTTTTGATCAATGGCTACAATGAAATTATTGCCACCCATGGGGGTCATGTTTGAAATTCCCATGGAACATTTCTATCCAATCTTCTTTACAATTTAAAGTCAATTACTTCACCTGTGATTTCTGCATTATTTATTCTTTTATTCAAAGTCAACTAAACTGAAACATTTGAGCATTAGTAATTTCGGCAGCACTTCAAATTTAGATGACCAATGTGAAAGTCTGGACCAAAAATATCAAAAATGAAATTCTCAACCTGTGCATTTTATCATTATTAATTTCAGCAACACTTCAAATACCAATTTGAAAGTATCAACTTGTGCATTCTGACTAAGTCCTGGAAATATCCTTGTTTATTGCAAAGATATTCTAATGTAATCAACCTTGTTCCTTAACAGACAAAGGAAACAGATGACATTGAGAGGAATGGAAAGCATTACAAAGTTGGAGAGAGTACAAAAGACAAGGATGAAATAAAGGATAAGCTTGAAGAAAGTAACAGTGCTGAAACAACTGAAATTTGTCCCAAACAAATAGTAGATGATGCCAAACCTTCTTCTTTTCTAGTCAAACAATATTACATTCATATGAGGGCAAGACGAGGCCAAGCGACTGACAACCACAGCCTGGATGAGAGGGTATGTTTCCCATTTTCTTAGTGAAAGATTTGATCAGCATTTTGTCTTTCAAATATTAACTTTTTTCAATCAAGATATCTTTTGAAGTGATTTGAAAGCAAATAGAAAATTCAGTTTCTTGAATGACAGGTAAGACGAGAAAAGATCAGTGGACATATGAAACTTTTGCAAGATCATGTTCCTGGATGTAATAAGGTACTTCTACTTGGTAGAGACCTGAGAATGAAAGAAGGTATGTTGTTCATCAACAAGCTAATCTTGAGAAATTATTGTTCTTGAAGATAACTGGGAAAGCATTTATACTGAATGAGATAATCAACTATGTACAAGCACTACAGTGTCTACAAGTGGAGGTATGCATATTCAGTGTACTTAACAGATGACCAATGTGCTTAACAGGCTCTAGACCGGGTTTATTTTGTAACATTCATTCTTCATTTTTGGCTATTGTGTTATATTGCAGTTCCTCTCTATGAAATTTGCAGTTGTTAATCCACAGTTGGACTATAATATGGAAGGAGGTTATCTTACTAGATATGTAAGTTTTTTAATATAATGAGAAGGTAAAATGCTCTTTTTTCTTAATGTTGGAATGTGTTCCTGAAGAATGTCAAACCTATAATTTGTGAAATGTTGGAATGTGTTCCTGAAGAATGTCAAACAAGTTATTTAGTGTTAGATTGCAACCAAGCACACATCATATGATATGATAAGAGTTGGACAGCCATTCACATTTAGAATCCTTAACAGTATATTAGGAATTCTGTCACAAATGAAGCTATTTAGATTGAGGATAGTTTTGTTAGTCTCTGCTTCTGCATAGTAGTTCCTTGTTCTTTTGTTTTCTTTGTACCAATTTTTTACCTTTTGTAGATTGTAGCCATGTTTGGCTTCTCTATTTATTATTTTCTAGTATTTGTTATCCATTTTTTTGCATTCATTGATCAAAATGTATATTGCAATTTGCAATTAAAAGTTAAAACAAATGTATTCTCATTCAGTTGCGTGGCTTAGTTACAAGTGTTGCAGCCACATTTCTCATCAATAAGTAAGATGTTTTCTCCTGACTCAATTGCAGTTGCTTCTCAGATTAACCAGTCATAAAATACCCCCTTGCAACATGGCTTTCAATGTAGAGCAGGAAGGCAAGAATTTGCGATCAGAGGGATGATGAATTCACAATTTACATGCATGAATGGCTATGCAGATCCTACTTTTCAAGTAGCATGTAGTTTAAAATGCTATTAAATAGAGACATCCATCTTGTAAAGCGATCCATTCTTCTTAGTCAGTACACAGTATTCAGTCATTAGCATTGAGTTCCACTTTCTTGAATATTCAATTGTTGTAGATGTCACATGTCTAGGATGATGAGTTCCAAAATGCAGTTGACATAGCAATGGATCAAAACAAACCCCCTCCTTTCAAATCACAAGGATTCCATGGTAAGTGCAAATCTTGATAAGGTTTCCTTTTCCTACTCTGTTTTTTTACCATGGAAAATATATATATAAATTGCTGAGGGGGTATATGAATATATTTTCTTGCAGGATTTTTACCTACATGGAAGATGAAAGTTGAGCTTTGACTTTTAAATCTTTCCTAGCTATATCATTTCAAGGGGATCTGTTACTATTTTGGCATTATTCAAAACAAGATTCTGGGGATCTAAGAGCATATAATAGCAGGGGAAATAGAATTGGGACACGCTTACTACTCAATCTGCCAGCTGAAGCTGAGAACCTCACTGTTCTTATTATATGTACATAGATCACAGTATTGGAGACGTGATTGTGACTGATTAAGATGATCATCTTAGAAACATTGAGATTATCTGAAGAGAATTTGGCCCAATTCAGATGTACAATATAGATTGCTTGTGCTCTTCATTAATGTGACAATTTATATTTTGTCTTACAGTTAAACCTCTCTTTGAATTGAGGACTATTACAACATTGAGGTAAGAGAAAGGATTTGCAAGTTGTACTAGAGCAGGACCACTAACATCCAAGACTTAATAAAGATTGAAGGCAGTGTTAGCATATACTATTGATCTACTGGGCTTTGTCGTCCTATGCGGTGTCTTGGACAATACTCTATGTATATATGTATATATGTAGTCATGAAACTACTCTGGTCTTGTTTCCAGAAAATAAGGTAGATTGGGAAAATGAAAATTCTAGATTAAAAAAGTTACATAAATACAAAAAGTTCCACAAAGATTGAGTAGAACATGGAAATCACCAAATGTAATACTACTCAAATTAACCATGTTATTATGACTAAAATATTTAATAAAATAAAATGCCATGCTTAGAAAACCTAAATAAATTTAATTAAATGATACACGTGCCATGCTCACAAAACCTAAATAACTTACTTAAATGATACATTGAGTAATCTAAGTAATTTACCTAGAAACTATCTAACCAAGTGCTTCCACCAATGTAGTTGACAGAGCAACATAAAAATATGGCATTCAATAAGAATTTATGTGCATGAATTTTCATAACAGGATACATAGATTTTGCAAAACTCTCTACACATTGAAGGGCTTCCATAAAAGGCTTTTCCCTACGTGAAGTGATCTGCAAAGAAGTCACATTTCAAAATAAATTAACCGAGAGGGTTCATGCCCAGAATCCAAATGCAAGGTAGGGAGAACCTTGTATTTTTGTTTCTTATTGATAGTGTCACACACTCAAAGTGACAAAACTAACTTCTAAACATACTGCACCAGTACACAATCCTTTCCCATTAACTATGCAGATATCCAATGGAATGAACTTACTACCACTATCAATCAAAAGTACCACTTCAATGCATAGAATATAAACTTAATCAAAACATCAAATATGTCCCTAATGTTAATCTAGTAACATAAAAGAAAAAAATATACTATAGGGATTCAGCTTACCTCATTTCACTTTCTTAACCCTACCATAAAATAAATGCAAATTCTGGATCAGATCCTTGGAACTGCAGGTACTTGTTAGAGAAGAACTGCAACTAAAAATGTTAGCAGAGTTTGAACTTACCAGACAAATAGGGAATGTCAAGCTAAAATCCAATTTCACATAATTTGGTAATGTGAATGTAATAACAGCATCACTGCCAGTAAATTCACATGAGCATTCAAGAAAAACTTCACTAATATGTCTATGTTCTGAAGTTGTTGTTTGATATGCAATCAATTCAAATAGCCAAGGTGACATCACTAGCTCAATGTGTTTGGGATCTAAATTTTGTCTTAAAGTTCCCGCCATTCACTAAGTTATGTACCTGCATTAAAAAATGAAATGCGTTGTTCGCACTCAGAATGTACCCAATGTTGTGAAAGGTAAATCCCAAGGTAACAGCAAATGGAAGGCCGTGGAAAGGTTCGGGAAGACGAAGTACATCCTTCAGTCATAGAGATAGGTGTTACGCGCCAAGGAGCTGACTAGACGAAGACATGTTATCAAGTTGATTTTAGCTTAATGATTTGTTAGGATTAAAGCTGTAGTTTATTCCTAAGAGTTAGGAATTCAGTTACAAGACTTTAATTAAGCCGATCATTCAGTTATGAATCTTCTTGGAACATCAAACTATTTTATCTATATATCTGCATCTATTTTATAAGATGGGGGTTGGAACCTGTCTTGTTGTTGAGAATTTTTGGAAAACATATATTTTTTGAAGAACAAAGTTGAATGTGAATGAATTATCAGAGATTCATGCGTCATTTATATTACAGTATGTGCCTCTCTTTCTTTGTGATTGTTTTTTCCAGTTTTACACTCCATTCTGTCTCCTTCATGTTTGAAATATAGTTTTGAATGATTAAAACTCATGCTGGCCGTGCTTTGATCATTGTTTCAAATATTTTATAAATCCTTCTGCTAAAGTTGATATAGAATTCGTCATATGATGCTCTGTATTGATGGACTGTTCTCTTTTCTTCTATTCCAAATGAATCAATGAATGACTGTGATTAAATGGTTACCTTTCCTTTGATAAATTCCTGAACATGCGATTTTGTGATATTTTTATCTATATGTGACTCCATGCCCAATGGTTCTGTGTATTGTTTCAACCATATTTATAATCTTTGAGTGTTGACATATATTTCTGGCCTTGTTAAATATGTACCTGAGAGATCCCTCTCTAGAAAGAAAAGCCAGTTTCTTTCTAAAAGTGGTTTTGCTGTTACCTTGGGATTTACCTTTCACAACCTTGGGTACATTCTGAGTGCTAACAAACTGGCGCCGTTGCCGGGGAACGAAAGTGCATATCTGCCCTGGGAGAACGACAAAGTTTGAAGAAAGATTTCTGTGGGCAAACG
Organism: Pseudotsuga menziesii; assembly: GCA_001517045.1. Classification (NCBI taxonomy): domain Eukaryota; kingdom Viridiplantae; phylum Streptophyta; class Pinopsida; order Pinales; family Pinaceae; genus Pseudotsuga; species Pseudotsuga menziesii. The sequence continues at coordinate 63,987 of LPNX010781568.1, read as the reverse complement.
GGAATTTTATTAGCAGAAGAGGTTGTATATTTGCCCTGGCAACTCCATTGTGAAGCTTGTTCATAACTTAAGGAGTCATTCTGGCTTCGAGAAGACACACGCGAGGTAACTCTGATACCGAAGTCTTGAAAAGTTTTGAAGACCTAGAAAATCCATTTAAAAGAAAAAAATAAAGAAAAGCTAGATTTTCCTTTGTTTGGAGCATCATCATCTCAAGATTCTCATATTGATCTAAAATGGGAAGTTAACGTTGGGAAAAATCTATTGAAGACCAAATCTGAATCTGACCTTAAGAATACTGAGTTTAATCCCTGTAGGTTAGAATCTTACTTGTTGGATTCCCTTTGGAGAGATTTGCAACAAACCACAAAGGCTGAAACATTTACCTCTCAGAATACTCAAACCTCTTCAGTCTCTGCGAATTCACCTAGACCAATGGCAGCCAGATTTGCTCCCCTGCATTTGCCTGCTGTATTACATGATCTTCCTCTAAATTATTCCCAAAGAATTTCCTTATTTGATGGAGAAGGTGACATAAACGGCAAAACAACATGTTGCCAAGTTTGAAGATTTCATTGACATGGAAGAAGTTGATTATCCAGATGTTAAAATGCGGTTGTTTGCCCAATGTTTGTCAGGTGAGGCAAAGAAATGGTTTAAAGATTTGCCAAATGGGTCTATAGTGAATTTTCAGGCTTTCCAGAATGCTTTCCTAGATAGGTGGGATGATAAACAGAATCCTTTGCAGCTCCTATCTCAGTATAATAGTCTCAAAAAGGGAGGTTTTGAATCTGTCCATGAATTTTCTAGCAGGTTTATGAGGGTTTACAATTCCATTCTGAAAGACATAAAACCTTCTGCAGCCGCAACTAAATTACATTATGCTGGAGATTTTGATAATGACTTTGCATTTTCATTAAGAGAAAGAAAATCAGCAACTCTTACTGCTATGTTTACAGATGCTCTAGAAGTAGAAGCAAATATGATGGCAAGTGGAAAGATGAGACATAGAGATATTGATAGAAGGAAAAAAGAAGATAATTCGCCTTCTACATATTCTTCCACTAGTGATGTCAATTTTGAAATGATGTTGAAAACCATGGAAAAGTTGATGGATAGATTAACTATGGATAATAGAGGATTTAATAGAGAACAAGCTGAGCCTCAGATTAGGAATCCTAATTTCAGAAGACCGAATCCTCCTGCCCCCCCCCCCCCCCCCCCCCCCAAATCGGCAGAGAGATATGAGGAATCCAAGAAATCAGGAGGAATAGCCAATTCATCCACCTTTTCCTGAAAATTATGTTGTCGATGAAGAAGATCCAGCTGAAAATGAGATTCACCTTTTTGGAGAGCAGGATTCAGAGATCTATCTTACTGAAGAGGAGCATAACTTGTTTGAGCAAGAGGGTGGAAATGAAGAATTTGAAAAGGAGAACGAGTTGTATCAAAGGGGTTATTTACATGCTATGGATGATGTGCAGAGGAAAATACGGTTGAGGAACAGGGATGTCCTCATAAATAAAGGGAAGGCGAATCCAAATCAGCCTTCTACTAGTTCTTTGAATGTAGAAAAGGGAAAAGAATTGCAAAAAGACTCTTTTGTAAATAAAGAGGCTGAAAATGGTGTACAAAAGGATAAAATAACAAAACAGGCGGCTCCGGTTGATGTGGAAAGAATTAGTCCTGGTTTAATTTAAAAAATGAACTTTCAAAGCTAAAGGTCTATGTTCCGTTTAATGAGTTATTGAGAAATACTGAATACAGGGATACTATCACAAAAATGGTCAAAAATCAAGGGGAATGGCAGTCTGACATTCTAGAACTGAATGATGATAATCCTGCTATTTCATTTGGATCAAAAGTTGAAAATTTAGAAGGGGAAGAAGTTCCTCCTTTCTATTTAAGTCTAAATGTGTATGATGAAGTGGTCCATAATGCTATGCTGGACTCAGGGGCATCGCATAATCTAATGCTTAAGGGAGTGGTAGAAAGTCTGGGACTGGAGGTAACAAGACCTTATAAAGATCTGTATTCTTTTGATTCTAAAAGAGTAAAATGCCTTGGATTGATTAAAGACATGGTGGTAACCCTAAACAAATTTCCTTCTAAAACTATAGTTATGGATGTGGTAGTGGAAGATATCCCACCAAAGTTCAGGGTATTGTTGTCAAGGTCCTGGACTTCCAAATTGAAAGGCAGTTTGCAGATGGATATGTCAAATGCCACAATTCCTGTTCGAGATGGGAACAAAAGATTATATAGTGAAAAGAGAACTCCATATGTAGTAAGCAGTCAGGATAACCCTGAAATTCATCACATTTATGCTGTCGATACTGATTTGGGGTCCTCCATTTTCTTCAATGATGTTGTTCCACATGATGTAGAAGAGGCTTTGCAGAAGAAGTTTGAAGAGAATAAGGAAAAGGAAGTGTTGGAACAGGATGCTTTGGAAGCAAAGCAAAAAAGAGAAGGCCAGTGGATTATGTACTTTGATGGGTCTGCTGCAAAAGTAGGCGCTGGAGCTGGTGTGTACAGAATTTCTCCTATTCGGGATTTCAAAGCCTTATCTTACAAACTAACATTTGAATGTACAAATAATGTGGCAGAATATGAAGCTCTATTATTGGGATTACATGCTTTGAAAGAATTAGGAGCTCAAAAAATAAGGATCTTAGGAGATTCTGAGTTGGTGATAAACCAAATAAATGAAAGCTATCAAACCAGGCATCCTCAGATGAGAGCTTATAGAAATGAAGTGTGGCATATGCTTGGTAACTTCTTTACGGAGCATACAATTCAGGTGATTCCTAGACATGAAAATTTGGTAGCTGATTCTTTAGCTGTGGCCGCTGGGAAATTTGAAACCCCTGTTGCTGGTCAGAGGGAATACCAGGTGGAAATTGTGAATAGACCATATATTCCTGATAACTCTAAATATTGGCAGGGGTNTAGCTGTGGCCGCTGGGAAATTTGAAACCCCTGTTGCTGGTCAGAGGGAATACCAGGTGGAAATTGTGAATAGACCATATATTCCTGATAACTCTAAATATTGGCAGGTGTTCGAAGATGATATGCAGATCAGGAGATTCATGGAACTTTCAGAAGAATTTGTGAATACTCCTATTGACACCGAGAATGACAATGAGGAGAGTATTCAATATGATGAAGAAATTGAGGAGGAAGGGAATAGCACTGAAAAATTGAAAGGGACCTTAGGAGTTAAGGATATCATCCAGTTGAAAAACAATTTCATACCAAGAGGACTAATCCATTTAGAAAAGCTTTTTGATTAGAATGATGTGGCTAAAAATCCAAAAGTGAAGCCTGTTGATAATGCTATCGAAGCTAAGAATATTGGTACCAAAAAAAATCCTAAGATTGTAAAGTTGTCCAAGAAATTACCTGAAAAAGAAAAAGAAGAGTATGTGAAATTAATGAAAAAATATACAGATGTCTTTGCTTGGAGTTATGAGGATCTCAAAGAGTATGATACCTCTATCATACAACATACCATTCCTATAAATCCTGGGGAGAGACCTTTTAAATAGAAGCTCAGAAGAATAAACCCCAAGCTGCTGCCTATTATTGAGAAAGAAATCAAGAAACTCTTTGATGCCAAAATCATTGTAACATTGAGGTTTTCAAAATGGGTTGCAAACTTGGTTCCTGTCAGGAAAAAGAACGGAGAAATAAGATTGTGCATAGATTTCCGCAATTTGAATAAAGTTTCCATGAAAGATAACTATCCTCTACCCAAGATGGATCATATACTGCAGCAAGTGGTGGGAGCCGAAAGAATTTCAATGCTGGATGGTTTTCCGGGTATAATCAGATCAAGGTGTTACCTGAAGATCAAGAGAAAACTGCCTTTACTACACCTTGGGGCACCTTTATGTATGCAAAGATGCCTTTTGGTTTGATGAATGCAGGGGCCACTTTCCAGCGAGCTATGGACATCGCTTTTGCAGGGGAAATTGGGAATTTTGCAGTAATCTATATGGATGATATCACGGTCTACTCAAAGTCTGACAGAGAGCATCTACGTCATCTGGAGAAAGTGTTCATGAAATGTGGGAAGTTCGGTATATCGTTGAACCCAAAGAAGTCCAATTTTGCATTGGAAGAAGGAAAGTTGTTGGGACATATAATATCAAAAGATGGAATAAAAATTGATCCTGAAAGGGTGAGTGCAATTTTGAAAGTGGGTGAACCCAGGAACAAAAAGGAGATACAGTCTTTCTTGGGGCAGGTAAATTTCTTGAGAAAGTTTGTGCCAAGTTTTGCTGAGATCTTAATGAATATCACAAATATGTTGAAGAAAGGTCACGAGATAAAATGGAATGTTGAAGCTAGAAAGTCCTTTTGGGAAATCAAAAAAGCAATATCAGAGGCTCCTGTGTTGGTGAGTCCAGATTTTACCAAAGACTTCTCAGTATTTTCATATGCTTCAGAATATACTATAGCTGTAGTTCTGTTACAAAAAAATGATGAGAATTTGGAACAGCCCATAGCGTTTTTTAGCAAAATGTTAAGGGATGGGGAATTGAAATATGACATTATGGAAAAACAAGCTTATGCCTTAGTCAAAGCACTGAAGGATTGCAGAGTGTATATCCTGCACTCACATATAATTGCACATGTTCCATCTGCTGCTGTAAAGGGGATCCTGACACAACCAAATCCAGAAGGTAGAAGAGCAAAATGGATTGCTACATTATTGGAATATGATATCGAAATAAAACCCACCAAGTTGATTAAAGGACAAGGATTAGCTAAAATGATGGCTAATTCAAATTGTGAAGCTTTGCAAATTAATTTCTTATCCCATCAAGCTAATCAGTTAGATACAGAAATGGAGGTAATGGCTGATTTTGTGGTTTCTCCATGGTATTCCGATATTGTATATGTCCTTCGAAATTTGCAAGCACCTGAGGGGTTGAGTAAGTCAAGATCCCAGTCCGTAAAGTTAAAAGCTGCTAAATTTTGTATTCTAAATCAATATCTCTATTGGAAATACCCTAGAGGAGTGTTACTAAATTGTCTTTTGGAGAATGAAGCTCAGCATACGGTTAAATAATTTCATAAGGGAGATTGTGGGGGACATCACTCATGGAAAGCGATAACAAACAAAATTCTAAGAGCAGGCTATTATTGGCCTACATTATTTTCAGATGTGTATAAAGAAACTATCAAGTTTCATCAATGCCATATTTTTGACGGAAAGAGAAAGGTGCTTCCTCTCCCTTTGAATCCCATAACAGTAGAAGCTCCTTTCTAGCAGTGGGGTTTGGATTTTATTGGTGAAATAAACCCCAACTCCTCAGGACAACACAAGTGGATTTTGACGGCTACAGATTATTTTACAAAATGGATTGAAGCTATCCCCACTAGAAGAGCCACAGAGAATGTAATCATGGATTTCCTTGAGGAAAATATATTGGCTCGATTCGGGTTCCCCAGAAGAATAGTAACAGACAATGCAGTTGCGTTCAAATCCAAGAAAATGATTGATTTCTGTCACAAGTATCGTATAAGCCTCAACCATTCAACTGCCTATTATCCGCAGGGAAATGGGTTAGCTGAATCTTCGAATAAAAGCTTAGTAAGGATCATCAGGAAACTGTTGGAGGATAATAAAAGGTCATGGCACACCAAGCTCAAGTATGCTCTATGGGCTGACAGAATTAGTACCAAAAGGGAGATTGGCATGTCTCCTTTCCAATTGGTATATGGGATTGAAGTCATTTTTCCAGCATCATTGGGTGTTCCAGTTATGAGATATTTCCAAGATCAACAAGAAGAACCTAATCATATGCAAAGGAGTATAAATCATATTATTGAACTGGATGAGAAAAGAAATAAGGCTTATGACAAGGTGCAGTCACATCAAGAAAAAATGAAAAATACTTTTGACAGAAGAATCAAAGAAGAGCAGTTTCAGATTGATGATTTGGTCCTGAAGTGGGATGCTCCTAATGAAGACAAACACGGGAAATTTGACCACATGTGGGTAGGTCCTTATGTTGTTGCTGGATATAGAGGGCAAAACACTTTTCTGCTAGAATATCCAAATGGGGTTCTTTTAGAAAGTAACCCTGTTAATGGAAGGTATCTGAAGCATTACCTGTCCTAAGGTGGAGGGTAAGATTTGTATTATAAGCCTGTAAATATTTATTTTTCTTTGCAAAGTCAACCCGAAAGATAGGCCGAATGTATTTGAAGCCCGCGGTGAAGGCCCTAAGATTCAGGAGGTGTATTTTTCTTTTCTAAAAACAAAAAATAATATATATTTACGAAAAACAGAAGATGAGTTTTATGGATGTTACTATGAAAAAACTAAAAAAAACAGGCACCTGGTCTACGAGTTCTTTGATACCTCGCAGGGAGGATATCATCCCTAGATGGAGCCAGCTGTTAACACCATTATTTAGCAGAGAGAAAAAAGACCATGGTGAGGAGAAAATAATGGTCATTCATAATACTTTGGTTAAGTTTTATGGTATGAGGGTAGCGCAAGATGCAAAAAATGAGAAATCACCAAAGGATCCTACAGTGCGAAGCAGAAAGGAGAAGATCAACGGCCTATATTACGTCCGCTCTTCAAAGATGCGAGGAGAATAAGCATATGCTGGCGGCTAATGTGATGTATAGATAAACGGTCATTGATCCATCCGGATGAGATCCATGGTTTGTATAAGCTCCGCTTTGTAAACATGCACGGTAGATAAAACCATGACGCTCCGCGGAATTAGATACGTACCACTCGATCTAACGGTGGAAAAATAAAGGTAGATTACAACCAATGGATGTGGATGATTCCGGAGCGGTAACTTGCACGATGGATATGATCTGGACGCCCGACGGAATGAGGTACGTGGAATTTGATCCGATGGTTGAAAACTAAATGTGGAATAGATCAACGGTCACGAATGGATCCGGAGCGGGAAAGTGGGCGGCAGATAAAATTGAAGAGCGGTTGCGGAATATAAACCGCTGTCCACGTGGCAAATTGTGGTTCAATCCGAAGACGAAAATGGTTTCATGTAAACAGCCAAAGAAATGTTCCGAAGTGGGGTCCTATAAAAGGGAAGTTGACTTGTCTCATGGTTATTTTATTGGCGCCGGACGGGTGAAAAATACCTGCAGCTTCATCCACCTTCGATTGTCAGTGTCGAGCACACGCCGCTATAGTTGACAGGTAAGGCTTAAACACCTATTATTCGTCCGTCTGAATTGCTATTGTCAACTAGATTATGGACCAGGGGAAGGAACTGCAAGGGTCTGGTCATGTTGTAGATGATAGGGAAGACTATCTAGTGGACAGAGATAGAGGCGTGTGCGACCCCTTTCTGTCTATAGGAAGCGTGTCTATCGGTAAGGAAATTTTATGGCACTATAACTCACAAGGAAATGATGTCCTGAATGTCTGTAAATCCTTTTTGTACTATTTCGCCATTAAACAAACCCTCTATTTCCCAGAATTTGCGAAATGGTGTGCTGTGAATTACTCCCCTTCTCAGAGAATCATTGTAAGCCACTCTACATCTCGAATCCTCTGTAAAATCAGCGCCAAAGTTATCCACGAAAATCTCAATTTGCCTGACAGTTACCCTGACCAACGTGAACCTGTGAATGAGCTAATCCTTGCTGAATTGTTCAAGAAGTGTGAAACTGAAACCCGTTGCCAATTCCTGTCCAATATTTTGAAAGAAGGACAATCTTTAGATGGTTTTTTCTTACCTTACCCTGTGCATATTTTTAAAAGTGAAGTTCAATTAGTGGTATCTCTGGTCTGTCAAATATTTGGTCTTGATGATGATTACCGCGTGAGTGAAGTCATCCTTGTTTTTTTATTTGAAAATAAGTTCCTTAGTTTCCGAATCCCAATCGGTTCCAGTGTTTAGTCTAGATGGTTACTTAGCTGAAGCAATTCATCTTCAGCTAAGTGAATTTCCGAAAGTCAGGTTCTTTAAATTTCAGACTTACCTGTTGAACATGCTGTTATGTTCAAATGTCACTGAGTTACAATTTTTTAGTACTATTTTTTTCTCTGATTTGCCCAAACAAATTAGTATGTTTGAATTCACCAATTCAATCATGTCTGAGATGTATAAAATGTTGTTCAATGAAAAATTTCCCCGTGTACTAGACGAGATGAAATGTCTAATGCAGTCCTCACCCGAGGACCGAGTTGGAGACTGGTTCTTGCACATATATTCCACTGTTTTAAGAGTATACGGATTTACCAGACAACCTTATAAGTTACCCGCTTTTCTGACCCCGAGAATTTTTGCATTGGAGTTCATGAGGCAGAGGTTGCAATCTGAGGAAGAGCATTTTGGTGCTTTTAAAAAGTCTTCAAATATTAAATTCCCCCTCAAGGTTGGCTCTTTCATTTTTAAAAGTAAAGACGCCTTGGTGTTTATTGAGAAGTTATTGGCAGGAATGGAATTCAAAAAGGAACCAAAGATAAATTATGATCCCCACCATGTAATCTCCTTGAGGAAACAGGCCAACAAGAACAAGCCGTTTGATCACCAGTCAATTGAAGGTTTGGCTGAAACAGCCAATTTGTTGCAGTTTAGAGAGACTCCCAGGTCTGACGGAGACACAAGTAGTATTGTAATCAAAAGAAGTCTTTGTAAGGTCGAGAGCATGGAACTAAATGATGACGTATCAGATAAAAAAGCCAAGCTGTCTCAAGGTGGTGGAATTTCAAATGAAGATATTTCTGATGATTTCAAGAAAGTTGCCCTGGTCCCAACAAAAGCTGTACAAATAAATCAGTTTTCATTTAAAGGTGTAGATGGTTCAGAGTCAAGTTCAAATTTCAAGTCAAAAGAGGAGATCAAGGCTAGTTATATGGAGAAAAGAAAACAGTCTCTGGAAGAGACAAGAAGTTTGCTTCCGCGAGTAAGAAATTTAAACAACCCAAAAACTTCTTTGATCTCTGCCAGAGATGCCGAAAGAAATACCTTCAAGTTAGCCATGGTGAATGACAAAAAGATGTCTGAGATGGAAATCCGGTTGGATAAAATCAGCGTACCGGACAAGATACAGCTTCACAAGCAAACTAGTGACATCATTTATTCAGACCTTTTACAAGCTATGATGAGAGTAAACAAATTACAAATTTTGGTAGATAAATTAGAAATTCAATTGAAGCATGAAAGAATTGAAAATAAGGCCAATGACATTCAGATTAAGAAACTACAAGCATATATTGTCAGTTCAGGTAATGAGAAAGATAACAGCCAAGTGGTCAGAAGAATGCTAGAAGAAAAGGAAAATGCGCTCCAAGTTTTAAAGAAAAAATTGAATATCCTGGGCACCAAACATGTTCAGTCTTCCGAGTTATTGGTCCTACAAGAAGAGAAAGATAAGGTGCAACAAGAAATGATGGAACATAAAGGAAAAGCTGTCTAGCTGTAAGAAGAAAAATACAGATGGGAAGCCGAGAGGAGTGAATTGATATCTCAAATTGCTTTGCTGAAAAAGGACCAGAACGAAGAAAAGGAGATCATGGAGGAGTTGATGAGTTAGACACCTATTGATGAAGACTTATCTATTGTGAATATTGACAAACCATTGAATGACTTCTCTGCAGATGAATTGTCAATCCCTATGTCCCAGGTTAGCTTAGAAGAGGAAGAAATAAAAGAATTAAAAGCAGAGAATGAAAAGATCAAGTTTGAGTTGGCCAAAGCAAATGAAAATAAAAATAAAATACTGCAAGAGAAGAATCAGCTGCAGAAAAAATTCAATGAACTTAAAGAGAAAAACATCGGGAAAGGCCCTCTCCAAGGGGCAAAGCACATCATCTGGGACACCTTGTCTATAGAGATTACCAAATTCTAGCACCATCTGAACTATATTGATGATCTATGCATTTTGATCAACTTGGCCCACCAAAGACTAAAATTGATGAATGAACACATGGAAAAAAGGCCCCTTATGACAGCCCAGAACACATTGAATTTTTTAAATTCATTGACATATCAGAAATTACGTGACATGGGAATAAATGACATAATATCAATAGTGCTATGGGCTAAGAAGTTCATCCACAAGCATCATCTAATGAAGATTGTCCAAGACAGAGCGGATGAAATGGTTTCTCAAGTTAATAACTTCAAGCAGGTTTTCAAAGAGCTATTTGAGGACGGCCTACCTTCCTTTTGGGACGAGGAGGGACGGTTGTTTTCTCAGGAGCATTATCACAGCTTGTTAGTTCAGAGCCACATGGACCACTCTAAATTTGATGATTTGGAAAAAGGCCTAATAGGAAAAGCTATTGTGGACAAATTAACGGAGGATTTTGAAAGTTTTCAAAAGTTCCTAATGATCAGGAAAGGATTGCCCAAGGTTTCATTAGAAGCATACATGGAGCTGGAAGTGGCCATTCGAGAAATGATGAAATGTGATATCCCAAGCTAAGAGCAATGGAAGGCCGTGGAAAGGTTCGGGAAGACGAAGTACATCCTTCATTCATAGAGACAGGTGTTACGCGCCAAGGAGCTGACTAGACGAAGACATGTTATCAAGTTGATTTTAGCTTAATGATTTGTTAGGATTAAAGCTGTAGTTTATTCTTAAGAGTTAGGAATTTAGTTACAAGACTTTAATTAAGCCGATCATTCAGTTATGAATCTTCTTGGAAGATCAAACTATTTTATCTATATATGATGCTCTGTATTGATGGACTGTTCTCTTTTCTTCTATTCCAAATGAATCAATGAATGACTGTGATTAAATGGTTGCCTTGCCTTTGATAAATTCCTGAACATGCGATTTTGTGATATTTTTATCTATATGTGACTCCATGCCCAATGGTTCTGTGTATTGTTTCAACCATCTTTATAATCTTTGAGTGTTGACATATATTTCTGGCCTTGTTAAATCTGTACCTGGGAGATCCCTCTCTAGAAAGAAAAGCCAGTTTCTTTCTAAAAGTGGTTTTGCTGTTACCTTGGGATTTACCTTTCACAACCTTGGGTAAATTATGAGTGCTAACAAACTGGCGTCGTTGCCAGGGAACGAAAGTGCATATCTTCCCTGGGAGAACGACAAAGTTTGAAGAAAGATTTCTGTGGGAAAACGGGAATTTTATCAACAGAAGAGGTTGTATATTTGCCCTGGCGACTCCATTGTGAAGCTTGTTCAGAACTTAAGGAGTCATTCTAGCTTCAAGAAGACACATGCGAGGTAACTCTGATACCGAAGTATTGAAAAGTTTTGAAGACCCAGAAAAGCTATTTAAAAGAAAAAATAAAGAAAAGCTAGATTTTCCTTTGTTTGGAGCATCATCATCTCAAGATTCTCATATTGATCTAAAATGGGAAGTTAACGTTGGGAAAAATCTGTTGAAGACCAAATCTGAATCTGACCTTAAGAATATTGAGTTTAATCCCCATAGGTTAGAATCTTACTTGTTGGATTCCCTTTGGAGAGATTTGCAACAAACCACAAAGGCTGAAACATTTACCTCTCAGAATACTCAAACCTCTTCAGTCTCTGCGAATTCACCTAGACCAATGGCAGCCAAATTTGCTCCCCTGCATTTTCCTGCTGTATTACATGATCTTCCTCTGAATTATTCCCAAATAATTTCCTAATTTGATGGAGAAGGTGACATAACCGCAAAACAGCATGTTGCCAAGTTTGAAGATTTCATTGACATGGAAGAAGTTGATTATCCAGATGTTAAAATGCGGTTGTTTGCCCAAAGTTTGTCAGGTGAGGCAAAGAAATGGTTTAAATATTTGCCAAATGGGTCTATAGTGAATTTTCAGGCTTTTCAGAATGCTTTCCTAGATAGGTGGGATGATAAACAAAATCCTTTGCATCTACTATCTCAGTATAACAGTCTCAAAAAGGGAGGTTTTGAATCTATCCATGAATTTTCTAGCAGGTTTATGAGGGTTTACAATTCCATTCCGGAAGACATAAAACCTTCTGCAGCCGCAGCTAAATTACATTATGCTGGAGCTTTTGATAATGACTTTGCATTTTCATTAAGAGAAAGAAAATCAGCAACTCTTGCTTCTATGTTTACAGATGCTCTAGAAGTAGAAGCAAATATGATGGTAAGTGGAAAGATGAAACATAGAGAACCAAGCCAAGACCTTGATCCTCATCTTGCTTCAAAGAATGATTCCCTTACCTCAATTATGAAACACATTGAATTGAACCCTTCCAACACTAAGAATAATTATGGTTCCCCTCAACCTAGGCGTAGTGTATGGATTTCACACTTAGTGGATCCATATGCTCAATGCTTGAAGTTGACTATGAGGCTTACCATATTCTCAAGATGGATTACTTGTGATGATATTCTCTCCTTGTTTAACCCTTTCCTATGTCTAGGTATGTGAATGTCTTTCCTCATTTGATGTCTAGGACTCTAGTGCCTAAGCTAGGTCAATAAGATTTATTAGAAGAAATTAAGCATGAATAAGCTGCATATCTTGGTCAATAAGATTTATTAGAAGCAATTAAGGCAAGAGAAAGTGGCCACCAAGGCCAAACAAATGATTGCAAAATAGTTTTCGCAGAAAGTGATTTTGGGTGTTGATCTAAGAAATCCAACACCAGTTGAATCCTTGATAAAGAAAAAGGACCAGAGATTCAAGTGTTGGAGAAGAAGCTTAAGGTGCCAGACAGTGAGCATGTTCAAACTCCCGAGATCTTGGCAAACCTAAGAATGATATTCAACTTCTTTTGAGCTCTTGGTCGAGGAAGCTGCCTAAATCAACGGGAGGGTTGAGATCTCTAAATCATTTTATATGTGATGAGAATATTGGGCTACAATGTGACTGTTTCTATAGCTCCTCTACTCTTGTGGATCTTAGAGTTGTAGATGTATAAGCACACTTCAACTTGGATTGGCTGGATGGTTAACCTTCTACCTAAACGAGATACAAGTGCAAGTAGGCTAGTAAGATATCAATACATAAGCTTAAATTTTCTTATTGATAAAACTTGTTTTTCATATGGGTGTCTCTGTAATGTTAGCGGCCCATATTTCTCCATTTGAATCGCTTATATTATCGAATTGGTTCCCAATTTAGGTACTATTGGAAGGACTAGGTCTGAGAGGCCATAATGTGAGAACCTGGGAGAAATTTCAAACTTGGGAGTGATACATCAAGACTCTCCTAACACTCAATGCCATGGGAAAGAACCTGGTAATGTCAAACCAATTCCCAAAAGGGGAAGTTGAGCAACTACCATGTAATAATGTAGTGTAGTGTAATGATGTCCAATGGTAATGGGAGTGGATAGAGTCGGTTTGAAGAGGATCAAGACATATTTAATATAGTAGATGGTAAGCCAATATAGCTCCAACTAATTAGATGTTTAAACCCTAATTGTTTAAATAGGGATGATGGCCTGACCATCAGTAGGTCGTGGCTTCCTAACCTCATCAAATTAAGCCAACAAACATGAAACTAATTAAATACCTAAATTAATAAAACCTAAAAAACTTAAAACTAAAATTAAATAACGCTCATTAAAATTAACCTATAAATTAAATAAACAAAACATAACATAACATAAAATAACTTTAATAATATGAAGTTAAGTGAGTTTAATAATGATATAACCTATATAAGCTAACCTAAACTAAAAGATTAAATATTATACCTTTAAATTAACAAAAACATAACCTAAATTAATATAATTATATTAAGAGTTATTTAATATGCTTTAACTAAACTAAAAATAGTAAAATATAAATATTAAGAGTTATTTAATTGGGAGCGTGGCTAGGGTTTGATCGAGCGTGGTGATGGGGAGCTGAGGAACGATTGGGCCTGGCTTCGGCTGGCATGCAGGTTGTAGGCTTCTACCTGCTTCACATGTTAGGGGTTTAGATGGGATGGATGGTTCTTGGGTGACGTGTCAACCCTCCTTTCACATAGGTACAGCTACCGCTTGGAGTTTTGGTCACGGACAACGTTGGTTTATACAAGATGATGGAGATCGCTAGTGAACACTTGTTAGCAGGGTAAATCTAAACTCTTTTTACCATTTTCTCCCAACTAGTCGGTTTTTTACTGCAGAATTTCACTATTGTTGTGTGCAATGGAGGATGAGGAGCAAGTGGATTACTCCATTGACCATCTGGAGGAGGGTGTTTTTAGGCATTCGATAGGTGGGGTTTCTCAGGCTGATGTGGAGGCTCCCTCCTATTGGGAAGAGGGTTTCTTTGCCACATCCTCACTTGTTCCTACGATGGAGGGTTTCTCTCCATCAACCCTTTTTTCACCACTACCACTGGTAAACTTTCCGGATGAACCTTTTTTGTTATTGGAGGTTATTTCTGAAGTTTTTGGGTCGGTTTGGGTCTCCGAGGAAATCACTGCATCGGAAGGCGTTCGAGTGGGGAGAGAGAAGAATTCAGGTACTGGGTTTTTTGTAGGAGATAGCCGTGTTGGTGGCCATTTGGTGGGTGACCATGGGGGCAGGGGTTTGCGGGTGGAGGCGTTAGATGGTGTGGCTGGGACACATGGTCGCTCGAATACTTCCATGAAAAGCAGGTTTCGTTCTAGGAATACTATCAACAAAGACGGCAGGGTCGGCAACAAGGGAGCACCAAAACAAAGGAAAAATTGGGTGAAAAAGAGGCGGTCGAGCTACAATTACCCGCTTGGGGAGGATATTGGATGGGAATAGCTTGAACATATGGCGAATGTTTCAGTGGTGGGGCGTGTTATTAGAAGAAATTGCTCGCTACTGGTGATTGAAAAGTGGGCGGAGGATTGCTAGTCAGAGGCCCTTAGGGAGGTTACGGAAGTGGAGGGAATCACCCATGGTTGGTTCGCTTTTAAATTCAAACATCAAGAACATGTACAGTGGATTTTGGATAGGAACTGGTCTTTGGATCAAAATTCAGTGATGTTAAAACCATGGATCCCGTCTTTTGATGCCAGTAGGGAGCGGGTGGATGTGGTTCATCTCTGGGTTCGGCTCCTGGGGATGCCTTAGTAGTACTAGACAGAGGAGAATTTTATCAACATTGGTAATATATTGGGGTATTTCCTGGAAGTGGATCTAACCTTCAATATTTCAAAACAGCATTGGATGGCCCATATATTAGTGAATATCAAGATCTGAGAGGGTTTGGATGAAGATATGCAGTTGGCTTGGGGTGAGACATAGTTTAATCAGCAGTTGGACTATGAAAATGTGCCTTTTAGGTGTAGGAGGTGCCATGCCTATGGCCATCCAATGATTGAATAAAATATGGGGGTGCGTACTCTCAATGGTCGTGGAAAACATTAGGGAACAAAAGGGTCTGGCTCTAAGAGTGGAGGTCCGACTCCGTCGTCTCCTGGGTCATCGGTGATACAAGAGGGTTTTCAAGTGGATACCAATGATCCTATGGAGGCGACTATGACATCCCTTCCCATGATTGAAGTGAACAATTCGGTGGGTGCTACTGTGCATGGGGTTCCCCCTCCGGGTACCTCTTCTTTTACCCTTTCTCCATCCATAAATTTATTTACTAGTTATTTGAATCTATCTAGGATGGATTGGATGGAAAAAATAAAAAACCTGACCATCACTCACCAACCTTTAAAGGTCTCCACACTGTTGTAAAGGAAAGTTTCCTATGGATAGGTTTTAAGAGGCCATCAACGTACTGGGGTTGAAAGGTGGATGAAAATGGTTCTACAAGTAAATACAAGCAAGATCAGAGATTATAATGGTTCATACCTTATCCAAATGAAGGTTGATCCAAGCATCCCTTCAATTCTCTTCTTGCTCCTCTCGCTCCAAGAGACATGCAAAACAAGTTATACGTTCCTCAAACTAAATAGACTATATGAAAAGATATTATATTCAATGAAACATGGAAACATAATCTAATATATAACATCATATAATCACAATCAGAGATTCAATATACAAGACACATTGATTTGGGAAGAAGAAGGACATCACATCTTTATTAATATTGAAAACAAGTACAAATATACCTTCTCTTCAAGTTCGTCACCTCATGAAACCTTGATCTAGTTCTACTGCTTCTCTTCTCTAAGGAACTCAGCCTCCAAGCTTTGCTGGACAAGGGGTTTATCACTAGGGCAAAGGTGTGGGAAAAGAGAGCTCCAATTCCTCCAACATGACAATGCAAAAGTTCAAGTCCCCTCTCATGGACCTCCCTACCTCTATTTATATGTTTATGAAGAGATAGGGTCGAAGACAAAGTAGTTACAACTGAAGGAGTCGGTTGCATAACTACCCAAACTACCTGAATTTCGAAAAACATATTTTTTTGACATTTTCAGAAGGAATACGTGGGTTGCAGAGACAATAGTCACGTATGCAGGAGGTATACACGAGTTGCAATGTAAATAGTCACATATTTAGGGCATACACGAGTATTATATATAGCAAGTCACATACAATACATGGGTTTCCTTAAGGCAACTCGCATATGTATAAAAAAAATCATTTTTAGGGTACTTCTCGGCATTTTCAGACTTTGGTGTCTTCTAGAAAGTTTTAGCTAACTAAAATAAATTTCCAACGGTGCAGAGATGAGATCAAACGGAGGTACAAAAATCAAGATATGGATCCTCCAAGTTAGGTATTTTTCAGTGAATTTCATGAAGTGTTGTCATGGAAGTGTCGACATGCAATGAAATCATGGGAAAGTGGTCATAGGCAGAGATGTGTCATTTTGAGCTATAACACACACCCATATCTACTGCTTTGATTGAGGATCATGTTTCACATATGGTTTTTGACTCGAGTGAGGGGGGGTCTCGACTCCCTCTTTCTCTGCAGGGGTCATCGGACTCTGGGTATTTTCTTAGGTCATGCTCAAAGGCAATTTTGGGGGGATTGGGGAAACTTTCATATTCGTCCTCCCATGGGAGAGGAAGAAAATCCTCGATTGCAAAGGCTTAGTCTAGAGCACGAAAGGATTTACTGAAAGGAAAACAATAGTTGATTGAACAGGCACTTAGAGCAACGCATGCCCATAAGAAGGGTCACCGATGAAGATTATGTCCTTTAATTGTTAGGGTCTAGTTGGTCCTCTAAAAAGATCAGCACTCATGAGGGTGGTATATTTGGAACACCTTGATGTACTTATGTTGCAGGAAAATTTAGGGATAGGTGATGTGGTTAAAAGTAAGTTGGAAAGTTGGTTCCCGGGATGGATGTTTGAGATGTTGGATGTCCATGGGCACTCTAGGGGGCTAGCCATGGGCTGGAATGCTCGAATGGTTAGGGTTCTGAATATCTAGGTTCGGAGTATGTTATTGGCATGACTTTTAAGGATTTGGATCATGGGGAGCCTGTTAATTTTTTTAATGTCTATGGGTCGTATTTGAATAGGATCCATTTCTGGGATAACTTGTTTAATAATTCTATATTGAGGGGAGATATGGAGATCATTGGGGGGGATTTAAACTTTTCTCTGGGGCAGGACAAGGTTTGGGGGCCACATGCCCACATAGATCTGTTGACGAATTATTTCACACATAAGCTGGTAGAGAGGAATTGGCTAGATATTGAACCTACTAAGCTCAAACCCACATGGAAAAATAACAGATGTGGGGAGGGGCGTGTTGCTAAGAGGCTGGATCAGTTTCTGGTGACTGAAAATATGGTGGACAAGCATCATTTCATACATCAGTGGGTGGGAGGTGGTGGAAACTCTGATCATCTACCCATTTTTCTGGAATACAGGAATGGGCCTATTAAACCTCCCAAACCTATGAAATTTAACAAGACTTGGGCTTAAAGATGACTCTTTTCGTATGTTGATCTCTAATCAATGGGCCCCTTATGATCCAGACAATAGGCTCTCTACAGCATTTCAGTTTACTGCGAATTTTAATAATATCAAGGAATATATAAAAGCTTGGGCAGCTGATAAGAGATGCAAGGAGGATTGTGAACTAAAATTGATCGAACAGGAAATTGTTGAGACCTTGGAAAAGGAGGGGGCGGTATGTTGTCCCAGTTGGACAAAGAATTGTTGACTAGATTGGAGGGGCGAAGGTACACTCTATTACTGGAAAGGGAGGAGACTTGGAGATTAAAATGAAGGGAAATCTGGTTGGAATGCGGGGATGATAACACAAAGTTTTGTCATGCCTATGCCAGGGGAAGGAAAGCTACAAACACAATTTGGAGCTTAGTGGATGATCAAGGATTGTGTCATGATTCATTTGAAGGTATGGCCAGGATAGGGGTAGAACACTTTAATAAATTTCGAGCTCCATCCTAGGCGTTTATTGCAAAGATTATCCGAATTGCACAGTTATTCCCTCAGTTTGTGGAGGAAGAGGATAATTTGGCTTTGATGGAAGAAGTTACTGAAGAGGAACTCAAAGTGGTTCTTCAAAGCTTCCAAAAGGACAAAATCAAGGGACTCGATGGGTGGACCATTGAATTTTTCATAGATCTCTTTGATCTTATCGGTGGTGACTTACTAAGGGTGGTGGAGGATACTCGTATTACTGGTAGGATCCCAGCCAGTTTTAACTCGGCCTTTATAGCCCTGATTCCTAGGGTTGACAATCCACTGAAATTGAATGATTTCAGGCCCATATCTCTTTGTAATTGTATATATAAAGTGGTCTCAAAGGTGATAGATTGTAGATTGAAAAATATTTTATATGAACATATCACGGTTGAACAATTTGGGTTTCTAGAGGGGAGACAGATTCATGAAGCCATTGGGGTTTCCTAGGAGGGTCTCCATAGCATGAAAACCAAAATAATCCAATGGGATATTCTCAAAATTGACCTCTCTAAATCCTATGATAAGGTAAGTTGGTCATACATCCATATGCTCCTAACACATCTTGGTTTTGGAATTTCCTTTATCAGGTGGATCATGAGTTGTATCACTACAGTATCTTTCTCAGTCTCGATCAATGGAGCTGCCTCATCCTTTTTTCATGCTGAAAGAGGCCTCCATTAAGGATATCCTCTCTCCCCACTACTCTTCCTACTGGTGGAAGAAGGACTGAGTAGGTCTTTAAGGGAAGCTCGTAGGGTTGGAAACATGAATGGGATTCAGATTTCACATCATCTCTAGATAAATCACTTATTATTTGTGGACGATGTTTTAATTTTATGCTTTGTCTCGGTTAGAGATGTGGATACCATCTCAGACATTTTGGCTCTGTTTGCAAAAGCAACTGGAATGGAAATCAATGATGGTAAGCCTACTTTTTCCACACATATGCTCAGAGCTAATGAACTTCGGAACATTTCTAGATCTTTCCCATATCGTCTGGAAGAGCTGAATGGAGGCCTAAAGTATCTGGGGTTCCTTTTAAAACCTAATGACTATCAAAATAAGGATTGGAAATGAATTTATATCTCAAAATGACACATCTCTTCCTATGACCACTTTCCCATGATTTCGTCGCATGTCGACACTTCCATGATGACACTTCATCAAAGTCACTGAAAAAACACCTAACTTGGAGGACCCATATCTTGAGTTCTGTAACTCTGTTTGACCTCATCTCTGCACCGTTGCAAAGGTATTTCAATTAGCTAAAACTTTCTAGAAGACGTCAAGGTAACTCAAAGACTAATTGGATCTAGAATTGGTACTAAATTTCATGACAAGAAACGCTGAAGACATGATGTAATGAACTGATACCAGGGGATGGCTGACACAAACGGTAAGGCAACTACTGAATGGTTGACAAAGGTTTAATCCTTAAACAATGAGAACGACACAAAAGTGACTTAGGCAGTTTTTGACACAAAATAACCAATGACACAAATTTGCAATGTAGGAGACATTGACAGATTCCCCATATAATTAGAAAAGAGACCAACTGGAGGAGTAAGAAACTCTGAATCAGGATAAAGTCAAAATACTGGGACCCAACTATTGATAAACTCAAAACTGGTACTTTGTTCAAGGAAACAAGACTTTTTTCCATGATGTAAAAAACATGTGAATGAACTTCCCTTCCCCTCTTTCTTGTAAAGGTTTAACGAGTCCAAGAAAGCAAACTCGGGACCATCTTCATTTTTGGAAAGCTCAAAGAAAAGAAAGAAGGATGCTTGATAAAGAACTGATTCATGGATTTTATGAGCCCGAACTAGTACATGGTCGACGATGTTTTCATAGTCTAGAGAGTCTGAAAAATCCAAAGAAGACTCCAGGGGGGTGATTTTTCGTCCAATTTAGTCTCCTGAGGCCGAAAAATTATAAAACAAACCACAAAAGAACTCTCTTAGCTTCCGAAGAAGTAAGGCACACCTTTTTCATACTTAGTCGAGAAGCTCCAAAAAAAGGTTAAATTACCACCTACCCAACGCTCCTTCAAAAGCAACATATATCCTGACTTTTATGAGTGTGAAGGAAAGCAAGATCACTCGGAAAGATCCATTTGATTACGATAAATGGGGCTTACAACAATAAACTTGATGTTTTGTTCTTTAGTGTTTAACGAGCATGACAAAGACATAAAGTACACTCGAAATATTTTTCATGTTTTGGTCCAGAGCATGAAAAAGAGAAAACCAAGCTCATACCGAGGGTTCCTTTTCCGTAAGTTTAGTCCCTCAGGTCCGGAAAATAGATAAACCTATGCCTAAGAATACTCTTCTTAATTCCGAAGAAAAGAGAGTGTTCCTTTCTTGTATTATTCCACATGGTCCGAGAAAGCGATAACCTACCACCAATGTGGATGCCCATTCACATATTCTTAACGAGCCTGAATGGACAAGTTTACTCGGTAGTCAAGTCTATTTTGAGGAGTTAGATCTGGGCCTAAAGAAACTCAAAATATTTCTCATGAAGTTTTAATGAGTCCGAAAAAGTCAACTCGTGGCCTCCTTACTGTTTTTAACGAGCTCGAAGGAGAGCAGAAAGAATGCTCTAAATGCGAGGAGACAAGTGTCAGAGGCAAGCGAAACTAGTTCCAAGTGCGAGGAACAAACCTATGCATAATGCAAGGAACATAAGCAAGGTAAAGACACTCGGTGAACATCTCCTCATGGTAAAAGGTGTCAAGTTACAAAGGCAAAATGATACAAGGCTTAGCGACGATGAGAACAAATATGATGGCTTATACAATGAGCTAAAAGCATGGAAGCTAGCATCAGGCTCATAAGCGCGAGCAGGGCACATGCAAATGCAGTTACAGCTTGAAAAACAAGACAAGGCCAGTAAACAGTTGTGAATCCAACTAAAAATCTTGTCTCCAAGAAACAACAACATCAGGATCATATTCAAAAGAAAAGTTTTGATGCAAGTTACTTTGGAAGAAACACATGTGAATTTGCTATCTTCTCTAAAAAGTAAAGTCAAGGCAGAATTGACTGAAGAGGATTCTATAGCACTAAGGCTCGAGGGATTATAATCAGTAAGATCAAACTCAGAAGGAGAGAAAAAATCAACAAGGGAGATAGAGTTTGTAAGAGAAAACTCAGTATCACAGGAGTTGAAAAATTCAAAAGAAAAATCAAACTCATCAGGATCACTGACTTTCTGTTCAAAGGAAGAGTCAGAAGACTCAACAAAACCAACATAATAAGACCGATCCATGAGAAGATTGGGTTTACTAGGAAAATCAGGGTTAGACTTAGCCACAACTGAACCAACATCCAATAGAAGGTCAAACTATATCAACGCCTCTAGGAAGACTTCATCCGAAGCCAGGAGATCATCCGAGATAGAACACATGTCTAAAATTTCAAATGGATCAACAGAGTGGAGAGCAGGCTCCACAGTCTATATAGGATCACTCACTTGGTCAACTGCTGGGACCAAGTCCTTAGAAGGTAAGCATGAAAACAAAGGCTGCTTCTCAGTAGCAATTGAATGCAAAGGACATGAGGCCACATAGCTCACCTGTGTCGGGGCAGTGTTTATAGAAACAATGAGAATCAATAAAGGAAATACTTGGTCTCTAGTTGGGTCAGGAGACGGATCAAGAAAATCCAACTGATCGATAGTGACAATTTATTCACCATGATTAAAGTACATCACACGAAAGAATCTTGACACCACAACTTGCATGGCATAGACATAATCACGTCCAAGGAGCATATTGAAGTCCAAGGGGTCTTCTATCACCATGAAGTCAACTAAGATAGTCTTCCCACCCAAAGTAACAGGTGTTTGAGCAAGAATTCCCAAGGCTATACAAGTTCTTCTATCAAACGCCAGTAACTGACTAGCAGTCGACACAAGGCTAAAATATCCCATGCCTCGCCAAGCACGAGTAGACAAGATACTAATTGAGGCTCCTTCATCAACAATACAACGAGCAATCATGTATTGTTCAACTTTGACCTTTATCTGGAAAGGTACATCAGAAGGAAGGAACGGCTCAACTAGGCTATCCCAATCAAAGGAAGCAATTTGAGAGCTTGGTGGGGGTTGATCTGAAGCGAGTTCAGTGCCCCCTTGTTCAGTAAGTTTTGAACTAGATGTGAAGAATATGTGACTAGGAGACACTTCACTCTCCAAAGGAAGAGTGGGATTGATCGAAAAATGGAATCGATTCAACCGCTTCGTGAAAGTCACTCTCTGAAGGGAGAGTGGGATTGACCAAAGAAGACATTGGTTCAATCACATCAGGATCACTCTCCGAAAGAAGAGTGGGATCGACCAAATCTGAGATTGGTTCGACCACTTGATCAACCAAAGGTTGAGTAGGTTGTTGAGAAACTATAGGTTGTTCAGGAGAAGGAAATTCTTGAGTCTCGGACCGCACTCTTCACACCTCTGCGATAGCAGGGCACTCGTGAGTAAGATGATCTCCCTTGCATAGCTTACAAGGGAACTTAAGTTTTCACTTCGAACGACTAGTTTTATCAATGGTATCAACATGACTAGCAGTGGCTGACTGTTTCCTCTCAGCATGAGCTACAGAGGCTGAGAGTTTTCACCCAGCATGAACTATAGAGGCTGGGTGACTGGGTCCAACCAGAATAAGAGAGGTTGGTTGTTGAGAGACTTCAGGATGTTCAAAAATGGGATGACCATGAAACCAAACTCTTTGCAGCTCCGCAATGAAAGGGCATTTATAAGTAAGGTGGTCTCCCTCACAAAGCTTACAAGGAAACTTGGGCTTGTGTTTTGAACGGGTAGTCTTTTCAATAGTGTTAACATGACTCATAGTGGCTGACGGATTGTCTTCAGCATGAACCATAGAGGCTGAGAGATTTCCCCCAGCATGACTTGCAGAGGTTGAGAGACTGGGTCCAACATGAATTGCAAAGGTTGGACGAGCACCACCAGCATGAACAACAGAGGCTGAATGGTTAGGATCAACATGCTTTGTAGTAGTTGAGTGTGTGCCCCCAACATGAACAACAGAGGCTAGGTGGATCATCCAACATGACTTGCAGAGGTTGGATGGGGAGATTCAACTTGAACATCAGAGGTTGAACGGGTGCCCTCAACATGAACTGCATAGGCTGAGTGACTGGATCCAACGTGACCCGGAAAGGTTGGAAGTATCCCACCAGCATGATCAACAGAGGTTGGATGGTGAATATCAACTTGAATTGTAGAGGTTGAGTGCTTAGATCCAACATGACCTGCAAAGGTTGGATAGGTGCCCCCATCATGAACCACAGAGGCTGGGTGGTGAGGTTCAACTTGACCTACAGAGGTTGAACGGGTGCCTCCTTTCTTATGTTCCTTCTTCCTATTCCTCCTTCTTTTACTCCTTTTAGACTGCCAGTTACTAGTATCAGTACTTTCACCGCATGAGGTAGAAGGAGGAAGAGAATCAACTACATGTGAAGGGGAAGCAGTGTTTTGATGCCCTTGATATAAGGAGCTTACTTGAGAAGCACCAAGAGCATTCATGATAGTTGGAGTGGAAAACAACCACACTGGTAGCCCTAGGGTGAATCCAGGTAGATTCGGGGTGGCCATCAAGGGAACACCAACATTCCCTGTGAGAGGAATAGTACAAGGAGTTCCCAACATGGGGATCTCTTGGTTGGTGTTCAAAGGGGTGTTAGACATAGTTTCAAATAAGGAGACAAATTCTGAGGTCAACAGGAAACCAAAAGTACCGATCACACACCTGAAGGCAGACTAAGTATAGACAAACCACACAGCACTCACTAAAAATTCCTAAAGCCAAACAGATAAATAGGTATAAGATATGCTTTCCAGAAGAAATCTGATAGACAGTTACTTGGCATCCCTATAGATGTTCTTAGGCACAAGTATAGGAATCACCCACCGCCATCCCACACCTTCTACTGGGGTTACCTTCCAAGCCCGTCCAAGGTCAACCAGAAATAGCCTTTCAGTGTAACTGTGTATGAACCCTAGATGTCAAAGAGACTAAAGGCTACCTTAACTATATTGACAATCTGGGGGGACAGTCGCAAGCCTGGTTTGTATGCATGGGTAGGGTAGCAAAGCCCAAAATATTTTCTAAGACAGAATCCCCAGATGCGCAAAAACTTTGGTGTACGCTTTCACAAGGAATCAGAGGGTTATCTCCTCAATCCAAGTCTCCACACGGCCTCGTGCTTAACTCATGTTTGAGAGGAGCTTCCCAAATACAATAAACATAGAAAAGGGTTTACCTAGTGATTGGCCAACTACGTCTGAATTTTAACACTTGTGGGGAGTTTAAACTCCCTATCCCACAATTCTAGCCAAAGCTAGTTGGTGTATGACCCTATAAAATAAAACTTGCTACTAATTTTTAAATTATATCGTTTATTTTAAGGGTTGTTTTTAGTCAGAGGGTAAATGGCGTGAAACTTATGTGGTATTTTGACTCAAAGTTGAAACAAAATGACTAAGCAAAGAGAAATGAAATGCAAAAAGAAAAAACTATTCTCTTTCTTTTTTCAAATAGAAAACTTGAAAGCCACAAAAGAACAAATTCTTTTTATTTTTTCAAAAAACAATGATATGCCATGCAATCTAGACTAAAAACCTAATCTACATGCATATAAAGCAAACATGTGTTTTTTTCTTTTTCTTTTATAAATGTAAAAGAAAAACAGCCTATCAACTAATGCAAGCAAGTACTGTAAGCAAAGCAAATAGACAACTACTCTACACCCCACAAGCAAACCCCAGGTTTCCCTAAAGTTGGATATCAACCTCTCTTGAAAGGAAGGCTCACAAAGGTAAACAAGCCAACAATTTTGGAATGAAGAGACTGAGCAATAATACTGACATAAACAAAGGTCAAGAAGTCCCAAGTATCAATCTAAACCTACAAACAGAGGCTGCTCAGTACCTTGTCCAACAAGGTCAAGCCAAAGAAGGAGGTGGGGGGAAGGCAGCAAACACAAGTTCAAAGACTTGAAAGAGACTTACAAGATAGACAAAGAGCACTTAACAGAGATAAAACAACCTCTTAGGAGTCATGCACATGTAGAGGACTTTTGAACACCCTACAAAATCCCTCAAATCACCCAAAAACCCTAAAAAACGATGAAAGAACACAAATTCAGGTGCATACGCGAGTTTCCCTAACGTAGGTCGCATATGACACACAGGTTGCAGGTAGTGCAAGTTGCATATACAACACAGACATGTGACTGTTTAGCCTGAAAGTCGCATATGGATGACAAAAGGCGCAAAAAGGATAAAAAACTGGCCTAGGAAGGCAAGAAAGGTGTTCCAACAAACTCAAAAGGTGTTCCTAACTTGTAAGAAAGACCTAAAACTTTACAAAAGGCTGAAATAAAGACAAAGAAACCCTAAACAGACAAGGCTCTCCCCAGCAGATTCACCAATTCTGTTGTAAAGGAAAGTATCCTATGGCCAGGGTTTAAGAGGCCATCAATGTATTGGGGTTGAAAGGTGGATGCAAATGGTTATGCAAGTAAATACAAGCAAGTTCCGGAGATTAGAATGGTTCATACCTTAGCCAAGCGAAGGTTGATCCAAGCATCCCTTCAATCCTCTTCTTGCTCCTCTTGCTCCAAGAGACCTGCAAAATGAATAATATCTTCCTCAAACCATTATGACCACATATAAATCAATGATAATCAAATAAACATGAAATAATGATATGACTAACATAATCATATGATCATAAACAAATATTCAATCAAATATTAAACAATAATTTGGGAAGAAGAAGGACATCACATATTTATTAATCTTGAAAACAAGTACAAGTATACCTTCTCTTCAAGTTCGGCACCTCTCGAAACCTTGATCCAGTTCTATTGCTTCTCTTCTCCAAGGAACTCAGCCTCCAAGCTCTGCAACACAAGGAGAAAGCTTCTAGGGCAAAGGTGTGGGAAAAGAGAGCTCCAAATCCTCCAACATAACAATGCAAAGATTCAAGTCTCCTCTCATGGACCTCCCTACCTCTATTTATATGGTTAAGGAAGAGTTAGGGGTGAAGACAAAGTAGTTACAACTGAAGGAGTCAGTTGCATAACTACCCAAACTACCCAAATTTCAAAAGACGTGTTTTTTGACATTTTCAAGAGGCGTACGTGGGTTGCAGAGACAATAGTCGTGTACACAAGGAGGTATACACAGGTTGCAATGTAGAAAGTCATGTATATAAGGTGTATGCGACTATTATATATAGCAACTCATGTACGTACGCGAGTTTCCTTAAGGAAATCTGCGTACACATCAAAAACTCAATTTTAGCATATTTTTGGGCATTTTCAGACTTTGGAATCTTCTGGAAAGTTTTATCTAACTGAAATACCTTTCCAATGGTGTAGGCATGAGGTCAAATGGAGTTACATAACTCAATATATGGGTCCTCCAAGCTAGGTGTTTTTTCGGTGACTTTCATGAAGTGTTGACATGAGACGAAATCATGGGAAAGTGGTCACATGCAGAGATGTGTCATTTTGAGCTATAAAAAATGGCTATTGGAAAAGCTGGAAAAACACCTCAAATATTGGAGTTATAAATGGCTCTCTAGAGCTGATAGACTGGTATTGGTAAAGGTCGTCCTTGAAGCAATTCCTGTTTATTGGATTTCACTTGCTTGGATACCAAAAGGAATTCTAGAAGAGGCATGCAGGATCTATTTTCGTTTCTTATGGAGTGGGAAAAAGGATGTGCAGGTGACCCCTTAGGTCCATTGGGAGAGGATTACGGTGCCCAAAGGTCTGGGAGGATGGGGACTCAAAAACATCTTTATTTTTTCAAAGGAATTAGTGGCCAAGGGAGGGTGGAGATTATTGAAAGTGGATAGTTTGTGGACTCAGGTTGTGGTTCAAAAGTATATTTCTCCGAAATCTATGGAGAATTGGATTAGGAGGACTAACAAATCACACACTGGTGGCTCGGTCATATGGAAGGCAGTGATTAAGTCCTTTGATGTCATTGAAGACATCTTGGCTTGGAATATAGGGAATGGGAGGAATATGAAGGCCAGGGAGGATCCTTGAGTGGGATGAAATCAACAACACAGGCTTACTCATAATTGGTGGAATCTTTAAGATAGAGAGAAATTTACTATCTCTCTCATCTAGTTGCTCCAGTATAGGAAAATTGTTGGGTCCAGTCCTGGAAACCAGATAGCGTATTTTAGCTACCCAAACAGGAGGAACTAGAGTTGGCTCGCTATATTGGGGTTCTAAACCAAACTTAAGTACAAATTTGGGATAGAGAGAATGTGCTCATTTGGGATTCATCTCCAGGTCAGAAATATACTCCCAAGGTGGGGTATTTAAAGCTCAGTTCCTTTGGTTTTGAGAGAGGGATAGCTTGATGGTGGAAGAAGTTGTGGAAGATTCAAAGCCCACCAAAAACCAGACTCTTTTTGTGGTGTGCATTAGAAAACAAGGTCCCTACTTGGGGAAATTTACAAAAGAGAGGTTTTCAGGGACCTAGGTGGTGTGCCTTGTGTAGATTTGATGGGGATCTTAAGTGCCCATACAACAAGGAAGTGTGGAAGTAATGTGTGAAGACTTTGGGATTGGGATTGGAGTGTAGGTTGGAAGGGGCTACGACACTTCTGGCCTAGGAAAACTGGAGGAGGACAGAAACTATGGAATACATGACATCTCTATCCTTGTTGATGATTTGGGGTGTATGGTTGGCCAGGAATAACATTATATTCAATGAAAAAGTGAGCAATCCATCTATCACTACTAGCTTGGCCTACGGGATTATTCATGATTTTCACCTCACATCAGGGTAAGCATCAGGAGGTCTTGGCTCTAGATATTAATAGAACAAATCCATGGGGGTTTTTTGATGGAGCATCTCAAAACAACAATTTTTTTTTGGGGGGGGGCTATACTTTTCTTAGTAGAAAATCATTCTTTTGAGTTGATGACTTGGATGGGAGAGGGTAGCAACAATTTTGCAGAAATATTAAGTTTAAACCTTCTACTTATTTTGCAACAGAGAAAGGTTGTATATCACTAAAGGTTTATGGTGACTCGCTAAAAGTGATAAATTGGATCAAGAGGATTCAACTATGCAGAGATATGAGACTTGAAAACATCCTATTATCCATCCTGGTAGTTATTGATTCATATGAATCTTTTTCCTTCGAACATGTCTACAGGGAAAACAACCGCCAAGCGGACATTGCATCGAAGGTGGGGATCCATTTGGCTACTAGCCAGTGGAAGACTAAGGAACATTTAGACAACACCTTTTATGATTATTTTCATCAGCCTTCTATTGAGGATGCATCCCCTCAATAAATCTCTACTGTGTTTTTGCAATATGCTTTTGTGGAGATCCAGGATATGATATATGTTTTTTTGTTCTCGAGATATTTCAGAAAGCCTTTCAGGGAAAGGTTGGTATTAATGCTGTGATATATGACAGGGACTCGGTTTTTATCTGCTATGGGCGGCCAAGATACTGTTTTTTGTTGATTCCTTATTTGGACAGATATTTTATGGGTTGAATCTGTTTGGCCATGTTATATTTAGTACCTGACTACTATATTGGTTGCATTATATGGACAATTTTGGGACTAAAACTGTTTGACGATGAACTAGTAACACATGATTATCCGACAGTTTATTTACTGTTTGTTCTTTGTATGATATGGGTCTAAAATTGTTTTTTTTTAGCTCATACTTTGTTATTTCTTTTCGTTACTCAAAATATCCAGAAATGTATATCTACAAAATGTAATTTTGTTTCTCTTAAGATGATATAAAATTATGCTTATTTTCCAAGGGAAAAAAAGAGAGTTATTTAATCATTTATGCTTTAAATAAAATATTATATAACAAAGCAAAAAATAATAAACATTATAACATAATATGTTTATTAATAAAATTAAAATTAAAAAAATTAAAAAACAAAAAACAAAAATAGATTAGAAAAACTAAATCTATAGAATAACATTTTAGAAAAAATTTTAAATATTAATTAAACATTTTTATAAAAAATTACAATTAATATTTTAGTAAATTTATAAACTTTTAAGAAAATAAAAACATAAAAAACCCTAAGTGTCGTCTACTTAAGACTGTTCTATATTTATATGAAGAGGAGATTCAATATAATCTCAGGCATTGATAATGTCCTGAAGATGAGCCAATTATGATGACTCAAAATATAGACAATGAACCATTACCTACCACGGACTCTCCACAAGATGCCATTAACTGTTACTGCATATTCTCAGCCAAAACTAATTAGACATCCTCATGATAACTAATTTGGTGTCAATAGCTGAGCTGTGACACATGAGTCCATCTACACTTTACTAATTCTAACACTACAGATGGATTTAGAGACCCCCTTATGGTCTTTGAATCCATCTGTAGTGTTAGAATTTAGTAAAATGTACAAATTCATTGTCAAATTTGTAATTTTTTCCATTGTCGGAGTGAAACAACTAAAAATGACCAATTATAATCTGGTCATTTGTAGTCTAGATATCCCGTGATCAAATTTGGTCATTTATCTTAGTCGTTTTTAGTTGGTTTTTATCCCGTGACCAAAAGTGGTCATTTATCTTGGTCTTTTTTAGTTAGCTCACTTAGTTTTATCAATTTTGGTCATTTATCCCTTTAAAAAAACTGTGGTGACCAAATTTTTTGTTCTCATGGTCACTAATCTCTCATTTTCCACTAGTGTCCAAGCTGCTACAGGCGAAAGTGACTGCTTCACTGATTCTCTGATAGTTACCATCCGCTTCTAGTTTCCTTTGTTCAACCTCTTGCATTTCACTTTTTAGTCTCCTAAGGTCTTGATGTGCATCCTTCTAACAATTACCCTTCGCACGGGTGTTTTGTACTTAGAAAGTATTCTTCCTCTTGAAAGGCTCGGGGCAACAACGTGGGTTTTTAAGGAAATTTTCTCGGCATGCCAACATTGAGCGGGCATTTTTAAAGGTGGCTTGTGTTATTTATGGTGGTTATTACTACAAGGTATAATGTCCAGTTCACCAGGGATTTCAGAATTAATAACTGACAACTACGTTGTTAGTGGCTTTACTTAATTACCTTGCCAATCATGGTACTGATTTATGATAGTGTGATTTTCGTGGATTTTTCTATTTTTGACCGAAGTTTTCCCTTTTCGTTGAATGACTCCATCTTGTCTTTTCCCTTTGCTACAACTACTACAACTATATAATCTTTGTTTATGTCCTTTCTAATAGGGTGCCGTGTATTTTCACATGTGCGATCTCTTTCCACTTTGCACATCATTCTAACACATGGAGATTATGGTGGCTCAGTCACTATCTGGCGTTATTTTATACCACGCTGCATAGTTATGTTTAGTTATGTTGTATTAATGGAGGTCCTTGTCCACAATGGTTATCTCCGCATAGATTTTCTCCTTTAGCACATATAGTGCAAAATCAACTGTTGTTTGTTCGCTTGTAACTTCAAATATTTGGGCAAAGTTTAGAGTTAAACTTTCCCACTCGCTAGTTCCTCGTCACAACTCCTCTAAAGTGTACCATCTTCTAGGCACCATTTCCAAGGTATGGATGAATCAGTGAACCCATTCCTATCGTGGATATGCTTTCCAAGCCGTGCGACATTGCTCAATATGTTTTCTAGGATCTGACAATCTTGTGTATTTCTGATTAGCGTAGTTGATTTCATCTCCAAATCTGATCTCCATCAGACTTATTATACATTGTGAACAGGCTGAGGTATATTGTTTATGTGTACCCCACCATCTAGTGGGTGTAGCTTTCAGCACACAGTCTAGAATGGACAGTCGTTGTGATTCTATGACCTTTTCTTCAAATTCTTCCAAGAGGGATGAAAGGTTAGGAAATCCTTCATACGTAGGTAGTAGGCTTTCTTCGATTCCTACTCTTCAAACAACTTTTGTGATCCTTGCAAATTTTCGCATTGATACTTTATGTAGCCTATTTTGCCAGTTTTATAGGGCTTCGCTTGAATCAGAAGTACATGAGCTTACACTGCGCCAACTCAAGTTTCCATCAGCTGTGGGGCTAATATAATATTCCTTCAAATACATGATGTTTTACAGCTGGTCCAAATAGTTCTCTTTCCCTTTTCTATGCACAGGCTCAACATACTGTTGTCCTTCAAGGGAATCAATGGGCGCCCCACTCTCACTTCATAATTTTCAAAAGGCAAGATCCTTTTCTTGAAATTTATGATTATCTAGTTATTAATATTCCAATCAATCCCTAGAAGCACAGGGTAGGGATTTGAGTCATCAACAATGTCAATGACCTCGAAGTCAGCATATGTTCTCAGGCCTTTGATGTCCATGGGAACCTGGGACAATCTACCAATTGGTAGCACCTTCGATTGGTTGGAAATCCGGAGCTGAATAGGAGACTAGTCTAGTCGCATCTTGTTCATGTTTTCCCATGTCCGTCTTGTCAATATATTGACATATGAGCCCAAGTCGAGTATGATATAGTCCATATCATAATCTCCTATCTACGCAGTCGTTCGCAATTCTCGTCCTATCTTCCATTTTCTTCTGACTTGATTGACTCTTCTTTCAGGGCGTAGATCTAGTGTGTTGTCTTCTATGAGTGATGTCAACTCCGTGACACCATCTTTGTCATGAATTAGTGCTAAAAAAAAATTGAAAGTTTCTTTGAGCTTACTAACCTTTTTAGTGGGTGGTCATCTGATTAATTGTTCAAATCTTTCAAGCATAGATCTCACTTGTCCCGATGTTGATGATTGATTGGTATCAACAAAATCTTTTCTCACTTCCAAGAATACTTCCTTCTCCTATTGGACATCTAGTGGAGCTTTATTTTGGGTTGCAGGTCGCACTTGCAGATGTCCTTGCAGTGTATTTTGGTCTGCTCCTGTCGCAACACCTCCTCTTGTGACTACAACAACGTTGGGTTGTCTTGGTTCAATAGAAATCATTTAAATATTCAGATTGGGGTTTGGATTACGATTCTGCACTGGGTTGGGGTTCATGATGGTTCTATCCTTCCATTTTGTAATGAGTTGTAGAAACTATTATACATTGTGATCAAATGCTTTATAATATGTACAAGTTTTTGCAGGACTTTGACAATCTTGAGCAAAGTGTCGTGGCTTCCCACAATTATAGCATACAACTTGGCCTCTTCCTCGATCAAATCCTCCTCCTGGTTGTTTTCCTTGACCTCTAAAGTTTCCACCCCCCCTTTTTGGAGGGTATTGTTGTTGAGGATACTAGTTTGGTTGCTGTGGTTGAGGATATTCTTGTTGAAACTGTGTAGGCTGATACTAAGGCTATGCTCATTTAGCCTGCATTTGTTCTTCATTATTCATTAGGTAGGTATCCATTATTTTCTCCTGGAGCAGTTGGAAGGCTCTGCATTCTTTTTCATGATGCCCTACCAATATACAAAAGTTACAATACATACTAGTAGGTGCACTTACAATCTTTTGTAAGTACAAACATTCCTCGAACTTGTGACCTCTAGTCTAGCATACTCTGTACCAAGGCATCCCTTAGGTGTTTAATGCGTTTGGCGCACTTGCTGCAACATAATTCATTAGCACTGGGTAGTTATCCTTATGGTGTCCATCTGTTCTACACCTGGTAAACCACAGTTATTCCTAAAATTCTTTTCCTCTTTTGATGTCGTGGAGCTGCATCGTAAGATTGGCTAGCTGTGACTGAATTTTACTCATGCCCGAGCCAATGTATCCAACTAGCAAGGCTTCTAGCTTCATAGATATCACTAAAACCTTTGTTTGCAACACTAGTTTCTGTTGCATTAATGACATTCGGATGTGTGGAAACAAAGCGACAATGAAACATTCCTTGTGTTGCACACCCGACATTTGAATACTAACCTTGGCCATTAATGTCTTAAATCTCTGGTCAAAATCCTAAACAGACTTTGTCGGTAGTTGCTTGATCTCCTTGATCTCAGTGATATATTATGATTCAAACTTCGGTTTCTTAAATTCATTAATCAATCCTACCCGAATATCATTTAGTGTATTTGGGACCACTCCCACTGGTACTATGGAAAACTTCATATAACAGTCTAGCACTCGACCTCATAGAGTCATAATCATATGCGCTTTCTTGACGTTCTCATCCTGGATCTGTCGTACAATCCAGACGGTGTCACACAGAAACAAATGTTGTTCTGGGTCTTCCAACCCATTCCCATTGAATATTGGGAGCTTAATGTTAGTTCCATCCATTGGGTTGATCGATACTGTATTAGCTGGTGGTACAGTAGGGAAAAAATGTTGACTAGTCGAACTTCCTTCTCTACTATTTACAGTGTTAGTACTACTCGTATTTACAAAAATACTTGGAGATGGTTCTTGTGTTCTTACCTTTGGTACAATCAGTGAGTTGAGTACACGTTCTGGTTCCAGAGATTTAGTCGACTCCTCTGATTCTTCATCTGCCTCTGATATTGGTTGGTAGTCCTCTCCTCGTCACACGAGCCTTTGTCTATGTATGATGTAAACTTGTAGCCTTCTTCTTCTTACTCTGTGCTGCAACTGTTGCGTCTGAATAGAGTTTCTCATCTTTTTTTGGACCTGAATCTCCTTCCGCTTCTCAAAAATCTAGATTCTATTTCAGTTCCACCTTCTCGTGGGAACATCTCACTTCAGGGTTTTGTTGAGACATAGCCACCCTTTGCTTCTCAATATATCATTCACAGAATGCCCTTTTCACATATGAGCATTTTGATCCACATCTTCCAAGATGAAAGATATCTACTGCATGGTCCTTGAATTTTTTTTCTCTCAACCTCACTATATGAGGTTATTGTGTCAACGATGAAATCAGTGATATATCCCTCTATGATATTATCTACTCGAAAGTCTACAACCCTTGAAATAGGGTTGTTGATTCTTTTTAGTCACTCAACCAAGAACGGAGTCCACTCTGTCGGATTCCCTCCTTGAAAATTATTTTTCTGGGTTGTCAACTTAGAAAACCATTCATACAATAGATTAGGGAACTCGGCAAATAAAATCTCATGGATGTTCAAATATATGTACCGTTCTAACCACTCTAATGGTGTCCACCAAAATCCTTCACTTTATTTCTGTGCAAACTCTAGCTCTTTTGCGTTCACCCAACTTTGGATCTCCGGTTTCGTGGGATGCCAGAACATTTCCCTTAATGCACACTTTCACGTCCTAACAATGGAACCATTTGTTGGAATTTTTCTTCTCTGCAACCCAGGCTCAGTCCCCTCTCTTTGTTCATCGCAACAAAGCCCAAGATATTGGCCTGACGAAGCAAAGCCCATCCGTCAGCACCTGCAACATAGATGCCGTCTCACCCGAGAAATCTCATTTCTTATGGGTAACTACCAAAACCATGTTTCTGTAGTTTGCGTGGGAGGGTGTTTAAGTCCTTGGCTCTGCGCCAAGGTTTTCAACGAAGACCAGGAAGGTGGGTTGGTGGTTTGCACTTTTACTATTAATACTGAAGTATTACTTTCCCTTATTTACACAAGCTTAGGAAAATGCACAGTGAATAGTCATCACAAATATATTCATTACTTGAAATACAACATTCATACAGTTATCTCATTAAAGCACAATAACCAATCAATCATTAACACAGTAAATAGGCATGTGTCTAATCTATTCAACATTCACACATATACATAGCATGTAACGTGGAAACCCATCAAGGAAAAAACCACAAGGTGCTCTTCATTTGGAATTGGCATGAGAAAATAGATTCACCTTTTGTCTGTACATAAAAGCTATATACTCTGTCAAGATCTTCTCTTTTATCTCTATAGACTTCTTCTCCCTCTCATGCTATATGTTCTTCTTTATCTTTATCACTCTACTCTATTCCTACTCAAGGATTCGCACATAGCCTAGATCAACTCGACCTTTTCTATCTGTCTGTGCACTCAACTGCAGATCCACTTACTCTGATGCACTCAATGATCCAGAGTTACCTACTCAAAACTGTTGCATCCTCTACTCAACTCAAAAAATTTCTAAACAAGAACTAGCTAATAGGTTAACTAATTGAACGGCTAACCCACGTACAGCTTGGGTTTCTCCTTTTATAGCCTTATTACAGACTCGATATATTCCCATACATGCTTGATACAGACTCAGCTACAATCGCTATCTCAGCTGACTTACTATCTTCAGCCCACAGGCTGTCTTTCCTATTCTAGCCAAATATGACCAAAGAGGCGCTATCGACCTGACTTACAAAAATGCCTTACGTGTGTGGTTTTTGTCGGCTCTAGCCGAACTCGTCCCACGATCACTAAGGGATTTTGCTTCTCCGCATCATGCCTTACTGTCATTTTCTGGCCGTTACCTTCTCTGCATGCATGCTTCCATGAATATTCTTCCATGTCATCAGATCTCCTACTCTGTACTTCTATCATAGATTACAAAACTAGCGCAGCTTCCTCATCTTGCGCCTTTACTTTTCCTTTCTCCTTTTCTTCCTTCTTGTGTACACAACATCCTTCCATTTTTCCTTGATGTTGTTTCCTATGTCGCAGCTTCTTCTCCTTCTTCCTTGTACTCTTTTTCCCTTACTTAGGCATAATTCCATATGAATTATGCCCTTCTATCCTGGAGCCAACACAGCTTGTCAGTGGTATAACTAAGATTAAATCTTGAACATATCATACATGCTCTTTCACATAATGGAATACATGGGGTTGAAACATTGATCCTGTTAGAGTAATAAGTATACCCGCAATAGAGTTTTCTCCA
This sequence comes from Pseudotsuga menziesii, assembly GCA_001517045.1. Taxonomy (NCBI): domain Eukaryota; kingdom Viridiplantae; phylum Streptophyta; class Pinopsida; order Pinales; family Pinaceae; genus Pseudotsuga; species Pseudotsuga menziesii. Next base: position 27,903 of record LPNX010781568.1, on the reverse strand, counting down.
ACAATTAAAACTAAACAACTCATTAACATTAGAGTTGAAAACTAGAGTTGATGAGACAGATTACCTGCCTCTCTTTTTAATTATAAGTATACCCGCAATAGAGTTTTCTCCAACAATTAAAACTAAACAACTCATTAACATTAGAGTTGAAAACTAGAGTTGATGAGACAGATTCCCTGCCTCTCTTTTTAATTGAGGGCACTGGAGCATTAGATCTACGGATATATCTAATTACTAGGATATATTTTGATCTTAATCACATGAGTTATATTATAATTTGTTGTTGATTATGTTTCTTCTTTTGGTTGATTGCAGATTCGATGGTGGATTGTATTGCTACATGTTCTGTGATGGTGGCTTCTACTACACAATGCATCTGCACAAAGTTGGAAACAAAAGTTTTATAAATTTATACACAGACATATGTTGGACTATTAAATTTTAATGCATACAAATAGTATATTGTTGTACATGTATGAGTTCCACAGTATTACAAAACATTGACATCATTATGCATGAACTATGCCACATATTATCTCAAAGAGAGGGATCTTCTCTATATGTTTATGAATATCCATGCGGGTTGTTTGGTTCAACGATGGTGTCCAAACTTGGATTCCATGGTGACAAGGCAAATTGCTGAGTGGGAAAGTTAGATTAAAGACTATGTTTACCATAAGGACTAGGTTATTGGCTAAAAGAAATGAACCAACCTCTTCTTTTCTGAGTCGAAACTTCACACGCACCATCAATCCCTGGTTGGAGAAAGAAGAAGAAAATATTTGTACGACTTTTACTTGGATCTCTTGGAGATGAAGAATATCTTGCAACATTGTAGTTGAAGAATGTGACGAGCTCTTATGGTGGAGGCCATAGTGTTAAAGTATAAATGTGTTGAACTATGGTCGTGGAGTAAGAGAAGTTATACAGGTGGCTAGCATGCCAATAGCCACAATAAGGCCACATGTACTTGTATCTTGAAGCCAACTTGAAGCCAATATGGCCAACTTTTAACAATCAAGGCTATGATATCCAAACATTTGATGTTAAAGAGGTAATGTTATAGTTATCCTTATATGTTATCCAATTTTTGATATGCCATCTCAATGTTTTGAACGTAAGATTGGATTAACTTGTCTTTGGATTCCCCCCTCACCTTGATTTGAAGAAAAATAGGAGGTCCAAGTCGCTAATTAATCCACAAAATGATAAACAAAGTGGTGTTGTAAGAGTTAAGTTAATAATTGGTTGAAAGAATGATGCACAAAATTATGCTGTAAAATGCCAAGTGAATTAGCCCCAAGGGTTAGCTCAATTGGTAAGATGTGCGCACACTCTCTCGGTTCGAGGGGAGGTCATGGGTTCGAGCCTTGAGTCCTCTGGGGTTAGGCCTTCTGCGAGGATGGTCAGTGGTTCACCACCTCTACCATTGACTAATGTGGGGAAGTATTGCTGAGTTTCCCATGGATCTTTCCATCTGAAAAAAAAAACGCCAAGTAAATGATTAGTTGAAAAAACAATGTTATAAATACTTGAATCAAACTTAAAAAATAAGTTGCATAAATTTATGTGAAGATTAATAAAATATGCAGCTAGTCGATCAAGGACACGGACTAATAATGGACATGAAATAGCTTTTGGTGTGCTCATTGAAAAATCAACATTTTGAATGCATTTTTCTTTTTGTATGCGTAAAGACATTGCATGTACTTTTTATAAAGTAGGATTATATTCTTATGTAAAATGAAACGTTATACTAATGACTTCCTTTCATAATCTAATATTTTCTTTTGAGTCTGCCCCATAATCAAGTATAGGTTTAATTAATGGAAAAAAATACTAAATTAATTTAGTGTTCTCTATGTACACCAGCGTAGATCCAAATCCTAGGCTCTATCAAGCGCCGAGATGGATCAAATCTCTCGAGGTGCAAACCTCTTCTTAGGTATCCATTGATTTGATTCAAACCAAAAGACACATCTTTTTATTTAAGGTCCACATATAATATTTTTATTATTAAAATTTAATATTATTTATGGCTGACATAATATTTTTTATTATTTTTTATTTTGTTAGGAATGAACATTGCATCATTTCCCCACACATAGTTTTAAAACCATATGCAAGGCCCTCCTACAACCATGGGTTGTTTAGGAGGCATTGCACATGGTCTTAAAACCATTTGCAAGGCCTCCTAAAAAACCCATGATTGTTTAGGAGGCCTTGCACATGGTCTTAAAACCATATGCAAGGCCCTCCTACAACCATGGGTTGTTTAAGAGGCCTTGCACATGGTCTTAAAACCATTTGCAAGGCCGTCCTAAACCATGTACAATAAAACCATGGGTTGTTTAGGAGGCCTTGCACATGGTTTTAAAACCATGTGCAAAGCCTCCTAAACCATGTACAATAAAACCATGGGTTTTTTAGAATGCCTTGCACAAACCATGTGCAAGGCCAACATTTTTTTTTGCTGATAATTCAATTTTGTGTTTTTTTCTTGACCCACATATTTTTTTTACCGATAATTAAATTTTTACTTTTTTATTGTTTTGTTAGGTAGAAAGATTTCAACATCTCCCCCATATTAGATTGTTTTTGTGGCTGACATTTATTTTGGCCTATTAGAAAATTTATTTTTTATTAATAAAAATAACTTTACGAAAGTGATAATAATTTTTATTTTGTGTTACAAAATCTCTCCCATAATATTCACTATTACTATTATTTTTTGCTGACATGTTACAAACGTTACGTTACAAGATCTCTCCCATAATATTCACTATCACTATTATTTTTTGCCAACATGTTACATACCTTAGTAATGTTATATCACATTACAAGATCTCTCCCATAATATTCACTTTCACTATTATTTTTTGCTAACATATTAGTAACGTTACATCACATTTCAAGATCTCCCCCATACTGGGTTGTAGAGCGCCTCTCGACGCAATTATGAAAATCTCTTTATCATTATGAATAAATTTGCATATAGAATGAATGTGAACAACACCATGTGGAAAACCAATGATATAACCAAGGTCTTTAAAGTTTAATCATCGTGAAAAGTTTATTAAACCTTTTTAATGTTATAGATGAAGTTGAGTGACGAGAGCCAACTTCAACTTTTTAAATATATATAAAAGCAATAGTTTATGTAAATGTCAATCTTTTTAAAGACACGAGGGTCAAATTTCTAACGATAAGAAGTTTGCGTTAACATAAATCAGGATTTAAAAGTATTTTACAAATCTTTTTAAAGAAAAGGTAAAGGTGTGTTTATTTTATTTTTAGAAATTTTAATGATAAAGTTTTTTTTATTGGGCTAAAATTTTGAAGAAAAGTTTAATGGTCACAATCCTCATTAATCATAATAAATTTTAACTTCATTGAATAATTTTAATAGAAAAATGGTTAAGTTTGTCCAATTTTTTACTTAATTTTCATAAACCAAGGGTGAGGTATTAAGAAAGCTCTCATAATAGGGACATCCAAGATTGATGTGAATTGAAATCTAATACTTAATTTCCTCTAAAATAACGCTTGGCCTCATACTCAATTCATAACTTCAAATAATAGGAATGGTTAACATTTTCAAAATTACTAACCTTATTATACAAGTTTGTATGTGCAAGTCATGGAAAAAAATTGGCATAATAAAGAAGGATGAAATGAATGGACATGGGAAAACTTTTTTACAGCAAAAGTAAATACATTTAGCAAATGTTTTGAAATTGTTCTATAATGTGGGTGTATGTAAGGCATTTTATGAGAAAGTAATTTTCATCTTCAACCCTCTTTGTGTAACAAAGATGACATATTATTTCATCCCATGAGGTTTTAGGAATTGTCCACCACCCTATCTCATTACAGTTTGCTTTTATTTCAACCATGTTGATTTTTTTCTTTATGCTAGTTAAAACAAAGAGATATGTTTGATATTCTAGATTATGTTTGATCATCTCTTTATAATATATTATTTTTCTCTTACTCTCCTAATATTTTTTGTTTCTTAGGCCAAGCCATCAAAGTCACCTAGGGATCACACCGGGCTTGGGATACACCAACCCTTAACATGGATGGAATTTTTGTGTCTCCTAAGTCACCCCTAAAAGTATTAAGCACGGGTCACCTTTGCAAATGAAACTCACAACTTAACCAAGTGAGCTAGCTGAAATTGAAATTGACCTTTTACGGTGTCTGTGGGGATATATATAATATAATTTAGTACTTTTAATTTTGTTTATAATTTACTATTTCTACAATATTAATTATGAATTATAATATTTTCTTAATTTTTTTTTAATAATATACATATAAAAATTTAAGTTTTTTTTTTCAAAATTTTAATTTTAATGATCATTAATAATTATATTCATTGAAAAAATTGTTATATAACTTTTTTTTCACTAAGAAAAGGACAACCTTATATTAAATAAAGTTGTGTCTGAAAAGCAACAAAATCCTTTTACAAAATGTCCAAGATTTACATCAGTGTATAGATTTGTTCTATCAGATATCATTTCTACATCCGTGACAACCCTATCATTTCTTCAATATCACACCCTCCTGTGGAAAAAAGTATTCAAAAAGAACACAACGATCCGTAGATTTACAAAACCAATATCTACATATAGTATCCTAAACCAGTGTGTAAACAAAGTGTCCTAGTAAGAGCTTAAAAGTTCCCATCAGCAATGATCACACCATCAAATAGATCCTTCCAAGAGATCGAGCCAGTCCTGAACCAATAATAACCTGCCTAGACAAGGCATCCGTCTGAGAATTGTATTCTTGATAGAAATGCACAATGGAGAGAGGAATAGAGAGATCTAAAAACCTTCGGACCCTCCCGAGCCAATAGAAGAGACTGATGAAATGTATAGAGTGTAAGTTCAAGGCCCAGTCCACAATTATTTTGGAATCCCCCGGGACTAGAGATAATCTAATCCCACGACGTCAAGAAAAGAACAGTAAACCCCAAAGTGCCAGGAGCTGAGCTCTAGTATTTGTACCCTTCCCAACATCCATACGAAGCAAAAAGGAGTGATTCACCTCCAACTGAATGAACACACTAGTCCCACAATAGCCATTCATCTCGACACCATAAAAAAACCAATCCTGGATCCATCCCATGGAGCAGGATAGCAACAACTCTTGGCTCTAGCCCGAGGACCAATGTCTGGCATATAAACAGAGTAAGATAATACCTTTCAGACAATGTGACCAGCATCCACAGGAGACTACTGAAACACTTCCTAGATGAACACCATCAAAAGAGCAAGGGAGATTTGAGAATGTTTGTCAACCTTTTGCAAAAAATCTGCAATAGAGTCATCGACCGAGGTCCAATGATAGTTCAAACCACTACACAGAAACGACCACAGATTCCGAAAGAAGGAGAACCCCACAAATCAATCCTCAGTAGATTCCAGAGCATTCAAACATAAATAACAGAAAGAGCATCTACTCGGACCATGAAAACCACGAAGTTGTAAAAAATCCTAGGTAAGGGTCTTGTGTTTGAGGGTAAGCCACATAAAGCACTTTACTTTGGTGGGGATTTTCACATTCCAAAGAATGGAATACCACCACTCCACATGTGGCACCAAACACTGCTTAAATAATGATATCTAGGCCAATTTCGCAGAAACAGTGTCCAGCTGATTGTTCCGAGTCCAGAGTAATTTTGCGAGGCAGTCAAAAAGTTCAATACCAATCTCCTGCAAATAACTTATATAACTTTATTTACAAACTTACTATAAAGTATAAATCATTTTTATTAATTTCAAACCAATATACTTAAATAATAATAATAATAAAATTTCAAGCATGCTCAACATTAAGCTTATATCATATTCACTTTCAACCGACAAACAGATTGAAGATCCAAAAATCCAAAAAATTAAAATTGTCACGCAATTTCAATTACTACATACATAATAACGATGAATGATGCTATGTTAAAAATAAATCACAATGAAACTTTTTCGACTAGCATAAACTCCATTGAATATAGAAATTAAGCGACCGTGACCACATTAACCTATGTAGTCTGTATGCATTTAGGCAATCGACATATTGACCACAACACTCTCAGTCGGACCTAGAGGGACAGATGGAGCACTTTGAGAGCCACAAGTCCACGTGCTCCAGATGGAAAGCGTTGTTGAATACGGGTCACACGACACTGTTCCCCGCTCTGGAAAGCTTTGAGGAACACTGTGCACACCGCGTTGCATAGCCTTGAGTCCCTTCATCTGCTCCTTCTTTACGGGAATATTTGATGGTGGGAAGCTGGTGGAGGTTAGCCTATGAGAGCCCCAACTTCTTGGGAGGCTTGTAGTTTTCATTGTCCTTTAATGGTCATTCTGGTGTCTATAGCCATAACTAACCACTTTAATTTTGTAAACTAGGTTAAAAAAACAAAAACAAATTGTTATCATTTTTTTAACAACTAACCACTTTAATTTTGTAAACGAGGTTACAAAAATAAAAACAAATTGTTACCATTTTTTAACAACTAACCACTTTAATTTTGTAAATGAAGTTTAAAAAAAAAACAAATTGTTACCATTTTTTGAACAACTTTTTAACTGAAGCTTATTTAAATCTTAATCAAGATGCATTTAAATATAAGAAGATAATACTATCATGAAATGAATCCTTGTTGTACACTTGTTACACTTGAGTTAATCTTGTTAATTGACTCATGAAAGTCCAAAATCTAAGATAATATCTAAATGCATATCTACTTTTTTTTTTTTTTTCAGGCGAAAAAAGAATTCCTTGCTATTCTATTGAAACAAAGGAACTGGGTACATCATCAAGTCAACAAAAAAGACCCCTACAAAGCCAGGTCTTCCAAGAGAATCAAGCAAAAATTATTATGTCCTACCAAGCTAAGCTATTAGTATCGGGGCATCATATACAATGGTGGTCCTCTCATAAATGTCATAAAACAGAATCAGTCAAGTCTGTCCCTAGAGAAAATATGAAGAGCCCAGAGACACTATCCAAGACAGAGCTGATATACCCACAAATTCCAAAGACAAAAATAATCAACTTAACCAAATACCTCCCAGGAGGAGTCAAGAGACTAATAAAGTCCAACTACTAGAGCAAAGCTCGCAAAAAAATTGAAGAGTGACCTCCCTATACACTATATCTTCACAAGTTTCCATGAAAGTAAGTTGACCCATAGCCATTAAAAGCCCTTCCTTGAATAGTGTATCTACCCTCTTGTTATGTTCCCTAAAGACATGACTGAAATCCACATGAGTGAACCAAGATATAAGATTCCTAGTGTCTAGGCACCAGGCATCTAAGTTCACCAAGGAGAGAGTGGATTCATCCTTATCCCAATTTATAATCAATGAGGAATCGCCAAAGACATAAAGATACGGTAACCCAATATCTTTAGCAATGTATAGTGATGCCCAGAGAGCCAATAGATCAGCCCTAGTGTTAGTGATGTGTCCAAAGCCCAACTTGATAGAGATAAAGTGTTGATCACTCATCCAAATACAAGCACTAGCTCCACCCAACCAATCTGCTACAGCACCATAAAAAAAAAACATAGGATAAATATTCCCTAGGGGGTCACCAATAATTCTTCCTTTGGTTTTGTTAACAAGTGGGACCATATATGTGTCTACCTCAGACATGATCACATGATAGAGTCTGGGTATGTTAGGGACCACTTCTTCAAAGACGAGGCAATTCTTGGTCTTCCAAATGTGCCAAATAAAGAAAAAAGGCAAGTATAGCAGCCTTCCATTCTTCTTAACCCAGCTACAGAGATTACTAGGAAGAGAAATATCATACCAAATCATATGAAAATCAAACAAATAACTTAAGCAGTGAATAACATCATGAACAAAGGGGCAACCAACAAAAAGGTGATCCATAGATTCGGCATTAGTGTTGCACAAGCAACAATTGTTAGGACCAGACCATCCCCTTTTGCAAAGGTTATCCCAGGTATTAATTTTCCTTTTAACCGCTAGCCAAGTAAAACACTTAAGTTTTAATGGGATATTGAAACCCCAAATCAAATAAAGCAGACCATCATTCTGCAGAGGCAGATGTTCAAAAACAATAAGCTCGTAAGTTTTTTTTGCTAAGACTCTCCCCAATTTTTTATCAAATAACCAGAGTAAGGAGTCATCCTAGTTCCCAATCGTTATACCCCCGTGAGATAATCCTTTAACAAAATTCGACTATTGATCTTCCCATGCACCACCAAGATCAAGATCAGACGCTGACTACCAGCAATTGAAACCCTGCAGATCACCATCCAAATTATGTGCTTGAGCCAGATTTGAAATCCCATAATCAGCCAGATAATCCCTTAGATCCTTGGATAGTAAATAAGAAGACTCTAGACCAAAAATAGGATCAACACCTAGTCTAATTTTCCGACCGTTTCCAACCTTCCAACCTAGATGACCAGTAATCCAAGACAAAATTCTAACAAAACCATTCCAAAAATAAGAAGTTACAGTTAAATTAAACTTATGGGCTTTGATCTATACCTCCAATGGTTTGAGCTTTAAGTATTTATGTGATATGATTCTACTCCATATACCATTACCCATAAGAAGCTGCCATAAGTTTTTCAACCTCAGTGAGATGCCAAACCATTCCAAGTGCTTTATATTCTAGCCACCATACTCAACAGGGACAGATACCGATTCCCAGCTAGCAAGATGGAACTTCTAATGTCCATCTGAGTTCCCCCATAAAAACAAGAAAATGATTTTCCTCATCTTATTCAAGATATATTTCGGGCATCTAGCAAGCGCAAACCAATATACAACAAGGCCTGAGAGCACTGCATTAATAAGGATCACTCTACCACTAAGAGTTAGTAATCTGAACGACCAATGCTTGATCTTATTTTCAAACCTTTCCACCAACCAGCTCCAGTCCGAGGATCTATACCCCAAGGATTTCAGGTGAAAACCCAGGTATTTAAAACCAGATCTGATCGGAGCCATGCTATAAGGAAGAAGCACAGGAATTTGATGTTTGATATCTTCGTCCACATACTGAAATGGAAAGGAGGATTTATCTATGCTTACTACCATCCCCGTAACAGAACAGAACAAGTCAAGAGCCTCTTTATAAGCAATCCATTCACTGACAGTACCAATACCAAATAGGAGCACATCGTCCACAAATAACAGATGCGTGATAGCTAGATTTGGAGAGTACTGGAAGCCAGTGATAAGACCCCTTTGATGGGAATTCAAGATAATCCTACTAAGACTTTCAATGATCAGGATGAATAACAAGGGAGATAGGGGGCATCGTTGTCTTATTCCCCTAGAGGCAGGGAAAAATTCAGTTGGAGTCCCATTGACCAAGACAACAAAACAAGCACTTGAAACACATCCCATAATCCAATTCACACCGTCAGAGGTATGCTGATCCGAAGAAGCAATAATCCGAGGAAAGTCCAATTAACCCTATCAAAAGCTTTGACCAAATCCAATTTTAAAACCAATAGATTTGAACTTTTGGTTTTTATAGAGTGTAGGACTTCCTGAGTAATTCCTACAGGCTCAGTGATTTGCCTATCCTTCAAGAACCCAAATTGCTGGCTTGATATAGTCTTATTGAGGAGAGGCTTTAAACGAATAGAAACAATCTTAGATATAACCTTATAAACTAGGTTGCATAAGGAAATGGGCCGAAAGTCAGCAAAGGTGGAGGGATTATCACATTTGGGATCAGGGTTAGGAAAGTATAGTTAAGGGAGCCTGGGATTCTCCCACTAGTACGAGCTTGTTCAGCTACCATGACTAGTTCATCCCCAATAAGATGAAAAAAAGCCAGAAAGAATTCCATAGGCCAACCATCCGGGCCTGGGATTTTATCTTTCTTGAACCCTTTGAGGACAGCTTCAACTTCCTGAGAGGTTATAGGCTGTAAGAAACAATCCACATCCTCATCCTCGGTCAATGTAGGGAACAATCTAATCACTTTAAGCTGGTCAGCAAAATTAGTAGAACCATCATCCTCAAATAACTCCCCAAAGTGTTGTTCTCCCAGATGTTTAAGAGCTAAATCCTCAGTGACCAAGTTACCCTCCTTATCCTTCAGAGCCCAGATAGTATTTGTATTTCTTCTTGCATAAGCAAAGGTATGAAAAAACTTGGTATTTGCATCCCCTTCTTTAATCCACTGAACTCTGCTTTTTAGTCTCTAGGTGGTGATCTCATGTGCCCAAAATTTCCCCTACCTTTCTTGGAGAAGCTTAAGCTTCCTAGAAATTTCCCCTATCGTGGCAGTAGTTACACTGAAATGGCATGTTCAGGTAGTCAATCCGCTGGAAAAGTACAATATCTCCACACACTATCTCAATCTCAGGAAGTACACCCTTGGGTATATCAACCTCTACAAGGACCTTTGCAGTCCTCTTATCAAATAACATATGAAATCCTTCTCAAGGGTAACGAAACGCCCTATCGAGTTAGTCAGGACTATAAGAATGTTCTTATTCCACAGAAGAAAGGGCAAGGCAGTAAAGAGAACCCACAAGTGGTGCATGGTGACCTTCTCAGTGAGCGGGTCAAACCCTATATGCCAACGATTCAGAACCAAAGAACCCTTCTGCATAGTCCAAAGTTTCTCTAAGATTCTAGAGGCATCTCGATCATCCAGAAAGACAAAACAAGCCAACCATTTGCAAGGAGAGATAGTAGGAACACAGTGTATGATAGGCTTCCAGTGTATGGTCGCCCAATCAACCCAAGCATCATTTGATAAGGAGAAATATTCCTTCCTGCCAATGAGGGCCCTGTGGCAGAGAGAATCAACTTTGTCCATACAAATATCATGACCCAGGACAAATTGACGCTTCAGATCAAGCGTTTTTAGGGCATTCTCTTTCCGACGGGCACGACTATGGCGAAGAGAAGGGCCCATCCGAATGCCACCCCTAATATCCAAGGGGGCTTCGGTATTACTAATGGAGGATATATGGAGCCCAGTCAATGGGAAAATCCCACTACAGTCCAAAAATAAACAACGAGGAACCCTGGTCAAAACAACAGACAAGGATAGAAAACAACAGACACAGACCGGGGTAAAGACCCAACCAAGGGTCCGAAAAAACAAACAGAAGGAAACACTTACACAAACAACTCAAAGCAATCAAAAGAAGACCAGACCGAGGGCAAAGAGATGTTCCCACTTTTTGTGCATGGTTGGTACTAACCCTCAGGGAATGAGGGTGAACTCCATGTGCGATAGCAGGCCGCAAAACCCATAAACCCTAAGATGAGGTAAACCCAACCCTCATGACTGGAATCAAATAAAAGAATAAAATGCAGCAGAAGAACGTTAAGTACCTGGAAGCTGCAGGTGCAGTAGATGCAAGAAGGTGTCGGAGCCTATAGACCGATCAGTTCAACCAAAAGCGACATCGCCCAACAAATCCGGAGACTGTGCTTAAAATAATACCCCAAGGTCACACAAAAGTCACATGTAACAACAGATGCAACAAACAGAATGATGATGTTGGAACCTTCCAGTCGCCCATGTCAACCAAGAGCAGAACCACCCATCAAATTCGGTATCCATGCCCAAAATATGATGTAACCCCAAATTTCGCCAAAGTCGACCCATGGTAACCAAACAATCATCAACCCATGAGCGGTTAGGTACAACAGAAGAACCAGAGCAGACCACGAGCGAGGAATGTGAGCCACAAAAAGTGGTCGACTGAAACCGTCAGCCAGAGACAACAAACCATAAAATATTCACAGGGGAGATACCGGATCAAACTACGAGGGAGGAAGGTGAGACACAAAAGACGCCTACCAAAACCAATGGCAAAATCAACAAACCCTAAAATATTCATAGGGAAAAATCGAAAGCCCCCCAATGTCAACAATGACGATATGCCTCCCCGAGAATAAGGCCAAATAATTGTATTTAAACATCCAATCATTAAGGTTGTCATTAAATATATACAGTTTATTACTTTACGACGTGGATATTTACCGCCAGCCGGTAGAGTTACTGCAAGGATGGCAGAGATTTGTCCCTTCAATTTTAGGGTCATCTCTCACAGTTCTTATCACTGCGTGAATCGATTCATCCTCCTCGGTGACATATCACAGTTCTTATTTTCGCGGCGCGTAGTTGTCAAATCAGTCGTTTGGTGACAATTAAATGCCAAGCAACCAAAATTCTACACTCAAATGAGTTTGGTCTCCTTTTTTTCGTTTGCTTTCACTTTCATTTGTGACTTGGCAAGATTCTAACTATGCGTGAGGATTTAAAATGTGGTTGTCCAGGGTGACCACTATTGCCAAGTCATCTTTAACTCAAGTGTAGTTTCAGGTAATTGTACGGTCAATGGAAAATCAATGGAGAATTGTGTTGCAGATGATGCATTTGATTTCCAAAACTTACAATCAATCTGAGCTTAGGGCCACTTCATTAGGTTATTATTGAGTGGTAGATGAGGACTCGCAAAGTTTATGATTATTCAGGTTTTTTATTTGGAGGAAGGTGATCAATAGTCATTTTCAATAGTACTTTAAACAAATTTCCAAAATTTAATGTGTTTTTTTTTTAATTTCAAAAATCTATGTGTTTGTTGTGTTATGAAAACTTTGATATATTATTTTCTTATAATGATTTTTAAAATAATTTAAGAAAAAATATCACAACTTCGTTACATTAAAAGAAAATGGTTAAATATTAAAAATAAATAAAAATTGAATTATTGTGTGTTTATTGTGTCATGAAAAGTTTGATAATATTATTTTGTTATAATGAGTTTTTAAATAATTTAGAATATTAAAATAATTTAAGAAAAAATATCATAACATTGTTTTTTTTTTTTACTAGGGGAATCGGCAACTGGGGTCAAGCTGGTACTCGTGTTACGCGGGGTCCAAGGATCCATTCCCGCTACCACTATAACCCTAGGTGCCCCACACTCGCCGCAAGACATGGGACACATGTAAACCCAGGTGGGATTGATCTTGTGACCTCCAATTTACAACAAGTGACTTCATAACAACGGAACCGCTAATGAACCACACCCGTGCAGGCTAAAATATCACAACTTTGTTATATTAAAAGAATGGTTTTATTAAAAATAAATAAAAACTGAATTTATCTTTTATGAGGGTTGTGAACATATTTTTAATTTAAGTAGAAATTAATAAATGAATTACTAATGGGAATTAGGATAGCCACAAATAACTAGGCAAAAGCTTTAGCTTTCTTAGAAAGTTTGAATTTAAGACACATCGGGAATATACATGTTATTAAGGATTCTTCTATATGAATCAACCTCATAAATAACTTGAATAGTCTATTAGATGGAAAGTTAGCTAGGGTTAGTGCAAGAATAAAAAAGGAGGCTCTTCAATTTTAAGACATTAAGTATTACCATGTTACGGGGGATTACAATCATTAAGTATTACCATGTTACGAGGGACTACAATCATGGACTACAATCACTAGGCATATGGGCACACTGCCTCCTTAAAAAAGGTGGGAATTTATTACTCAATCCTATCCTCTAAGTCTTTCATGAAATTCATCCACCAAGCCAAAGAAGGAATTGATATATTATGGTTGGGGGCACGATGCTTTAAGTATCATTCCCATGGTACCCTCACACATGCCACTCTTAATGAGCAACTAGTCCTCACTTTGAATTGTTTTGGAAGTTAAGCTAGAATGTAAGTGGGATTATGGCAGCAGGGGCAAGCTGACGTAGCTCTATTGTGAAGGAAGGTTGGGGTATCTCTAAAAGGGTTCTTCCATTATTGTTCTTCTTGGCTCTACAAGATCCCTTAGTAAGAAATTTCCTTGGGAAAAAAACCATTGATGTTTCAACTTGACTATATGAGTCGAATTTGGATCTAGAATGGTGTTTTGACTTTTAGCTAATCCTATGTTTTAATCTTTGGGACCGAGAAGGATTTGATTTTGCCTTCTTTGTGTTTATTTGTCGGACTACATGCTTTGATTCAATCTATGAACAACATGGATTTCAAGGCCCTTGTTCTCTTGAATTTAGGTTATTTAATTATTAGTACTTATGGGTCTACTGGAATCCTCAATTCCACGTTTCATGTGCTTTTTTTGGGGCTCTCCCTATTTGATTTCATTATGGTTATATTAGCTTTAGTACATGTCATGGATATCCCTAAGAATCATGGGAATTATCTTAGGGAAATTCATAAAATACACAATGTTTTGCACAAGCATGAAGACTTCTTTAATGGAAGCAAGGCATCGATATTCTCTCTAACAACCAAATGGAATTATCTTAGGGAAAATCATAAAATACACAATGTTTTGCACAAGCATGAAGACTTCTTTAATGGAAGCAAGGCATCGATATTCTCTCTAACAACCAAATTTCATGGCAAGAGAAAATTCACGGTGCTCAAAATGCAATGCTAATGTAAACCATCCTTAAAAAAAAAATCCAAGTTTTTGAAATTGAATATTCTTTTTTATGGAATATGGTTTGCAATTCAAATAAGTGTTCACATCTAATGCCATCAAACCTCATAATGTCTACAATTTCTCTTCTAAGTGAGCCTAGGAAGAGGAAATTGTTCACTAAATGCTAGAAGGCATGAAATTGGAAATCCAAGTACCTCAACCCATCAATATTGTTAATGAATAAGAAATAAAAAAAATTATAAATTTACAAAGTGTATTTAATTTTAAATCTATTAAATATTAAGATATTATATTTATTGAAATATAATTATTTTCAAGAGATCACATCTTTTGAAATATAATTTATTTTTATCATTTAAAATAGAAAAATATTGTTATTTTTATCATTTAAAATAGAAAAA
>LPNX010781568.1:0-10526 GCA_001517045.1 Pseudotsuga menziesii | reverse complement strand
GGGATCAAGGACTCTATGAGGGAACATGCTTTTACCAACCTGAGGGTTGTTCCTCTTTCTGACCATGGGTTGATCCCTAGTTCGGGGAATTCGTCTCCTTCCACCATCCAGGATATTAGAGAATCAACAACCCCCCCACTAGTTCATTGATGAATTTTATCTCCTTCAATATTCGTAGGCTAGGCGGAGACCCCAAACATGCCTCCTTCAAGCATCTTCTTGATGGTATTTGTCCGTTTGTGGTGTTCCTTCATGAAACTTTGACTTCGGGAATTTTTTCTTGTGATTTATTCCTCCATTTACGCCCTGGATGGTACGTTAGTGTTATTGATGCTTTGGGACACTCCAGGGGAACATTGGTGGCTTGGGATCCCCTTGTTTATGACCTAAAGGATTTTAACACTTGTGTAGGTATCCTTATCTCCGTGAAACTTAAGGGACTGGATCTCTCTGTTATCCTTCTTAATGTCTATGGTCGTATGCAAACAGAAATGTTTTTTGGGATAATGCTAAGGCTTATGGTCTTTTATCGCTGCCTCAGCTCATTGCTGCGAGTGACTTAAACTTTACTTGGTCCTCATACGAGGTATGGGGGGGTGGGCGCACAGATGCACATTTCTCTGATTACTTTATCTCATTATTTGAAGAAGCCTCTCTCCTAGACATTGCCTTGGTAGTTTCATCACCTACTTGGTCAAACGCAGATGCGACCCGACTTGTATTGCTAAACGACTCGATCATTTTTTATGGTTGATTCTTTATGTGATAATATGGGTAAAATATGATCCTGGAATTATTCTACCAGAGTTTCAAACCACAAAGAAATTATTCTCCAGCTGGACTTTGACCATGATTTTGTGACTTATCCTTTCAAATTCATTCCAACCTGGTTGGATGAGGATGACTTCAACACTTTGGTTGTTAATCATTGGGCCTTATTGTCTGTTGATACGCATTCCCATCTTTGACCAATGAAGTCCCTTATGTTCAAATTAAATAACCTTCAGCCACTGGTTATTGCTTGGGAAAAGGAGAAAAAACAATTGGTTGTTAAATCCTTATGTGAGATAGAAGTTGTGATACAATCCCTTGAGGGTGTGGTTGATTTAAACTCATTCTTTGAGGAAAGAAATATTGTACTAAAGGATCTATTTGCGCAAAAGCTATAAATTCTTTTACAAAAGGAGGAAACCCTTCATCATAATATTCGAGCCAGTTGGTTAAAGGATGGCGATGAAAATACCAAATATTTTCATAATTATGCTAATAAGAGACGTTTGAACAATTCGATTTGGGAAGCCAGGGATGATCAGGACTCTCTGGTCCACGACCTTGATTCCATCAAATCGATGGAAAAATGGTTTTTCTCATCTTTGTATAAGGATCCTAATACCACCAATATTTGTGACCAGTTATCAATCATTAAACTCTTTCCTTCATATTTTAACAATGCAAATTGTGAGGTTATTGGGGGTTCAGGCACTCTGGTTGAGGTGGAGTTAACTATGAAAGGATTCGCCAAGGACAAGAGCCAAGGGCCCGACAAGTTGACGGTTGAGTTATTCTTACACTTTTATTTATTTATTGGGTATGGAGTTGGTTATGGTTATTGAGGATACCAGATGTTCGAGGATCTTGCTTGACCATTTAAACACTACATATCTCACACTTATCTCGAAGATGGATAGAAATGTATCTTTTGGTGAATATAGGTCGATTTCTTTATGCAATATTTTGTATAAGCTAATTACAAATATTATTGCTGAAATATTAAAGCCTTATCTTGGTAAATTCATATCAGATGAACAGTTCGATTTCCTCCCGAATCGACAGATATTGGATGTTGTGGGCATTGTGCATAAAGTTTTACACTTTGCTAAATCAAAGAACTTTTTGGCTCTTATTCTTAAATTGGATTTGGATAAGGCACATGATAAGTTTGATTGGTCTTTCCTCAGATTGATTCTCCTACAAGTGGGCCTTTCCACTGAACTTATACAATGGATTATGTCATGTGTGAATACAACCAGCTTTGCTATTTTAATCTATGTCTCTCCTACTACGTTTTTCAAGGGATCTCAAGGTATTCGCAAAGGTTGTCCATTATCACCTTACTTATTCATTCTCATCATTGAAGGTATTAGTATCCTCCTTATCCAGGCCAATGCAACCAATCAAATCAAAGGTATCAAAGTGACAACATTCATTTTTTTGACTCATATACTTTTTGTGAACGATGTCTTGATTTTTGGTGATGGAAATGCTAGGGAATGGTTACATATGAAGGATTTGATTGAATTATTATGTGGGGCATCGAGGATTTCTATCAACGTTAAGTCGTGCTTCAGTTACTCTAGTGTTGATCAAGGCTTCAAGGTTGAGATTTCACTGCTCTTTCCTTTTCAATGGAAGAACCTAGATGAAGGTATTACTTATCTCAGCTTTCCTCTTAAACAAAATAACTACTTGATCAAAAATTGGTATTGGTTACTAAAGAAATACCAACATCAGATGAATGGTTGGTCACCAAGGTGGTTATCTATCACAGGAAGGGCTACTCTGGTCTCGTCGATCATGTAATCGATACCTATATACTGGTTTTCTCTCTTTTGTCTTCCTGTGGGGGTCATTTTGTCTCTCTGACGCATGATGTTTAATTTCTTATGGGAAAGTATGCAGGATTTCTTTAAGTATCATCTCTCAAGATGGTATTCCCTATCGAAGTTGAAGTCTTGGCAGGGGGGTGGGGGGACTGAAGCAACTCATATGCTTTAATCTCTTTGTGTGCAAAGAGTATGTAGCGCGGTCTTAAAAATTTGGATTTATGGGGCCTTATCATCAAAGCCAATTATTTGCATAGACTACCTTTGGATTTATATCCCAGGGAGTCAAATTTTAAGGTCTCTTCTCCTTCGGTTATTTTGCATATTTTGGTGACTACACTACCACTTATACTCAAACATCTATGCTGGAAGGTAGGCATAAGTAGTCTCGTCTATATTGGTTTGGACCTAATGGTGGGTATTGATTACTTTTCCTTATCTTAGGCTCTCTTGGCTCATCTACAATGTAAACAGTTGGTAGTGTTAAAACAGATCTCAAAGGCAGGTTCAAATAGGGAGCCTAGTTGGATGTCATCGGTGGATCTTGCACTTACGGGAGACTTGGCTATGGAATTGGATACATACACTCAGAGCCTTTATGATGCAGGTATTACACTAACAATGGACAGTGATCAACTTATTTGGGGTGCTAACAATTTTTCTAGTTCTGTTACTGCGAAGATATCATACCTTTCATTTTTAAGACTCATCGGGGAACCTAAGATTGTATGGTGGCACACCTCGCTTTGGAAAGTTAAAATTCAAAGAAAGATTATATTATTTACCTGGATTAGTTTAAATCACAATATCCTTACGTGGGATTCCTTACAACTCAGAGGTTTCTTCGAGCTGAGAAGATGCGTCCTCTGTCATAATGCTTGAGAAATGGAGGAACACATATTTGGGGATTGTGTTTTTTCCAACAGATTGGGCAGTCCCTTAGTAGCTGTCTCAAGTGCCAGTGGCTATGGGATAAGAGTTGTATTGTAGACCATCTTAGGTGTTGGTCTTTGCAGTTGGAATTGCCTCTTGATATTCTAATGATACTGATGTGGGAGTTATGGCGTGTGTTACACCAAAATCTCATCATCACAATCCATGTGTCAATCTTGTGTCTAAATCCCTAAAGTTCAATTAGCTACAGTGCATTGATTCTAAGGTTGTCCCTAGCCTTTTACCTCCTGTAAGTAGGCTGGTGCTCCTTCCCTTTAGTTAAGGTGCACCAGGCCTTAGCTGGCACACTTTCAGCCTTGAAAGGGTGTGCCACCAAGACACTTAGCCTTCTTTCAAGATGAGACATTCCCACTCTGGCGCTTTGTCTCTTCATGAAAGGTGCACCAGTAGTGTTTATAGTGTAAAATTCGAAGCTTCGAGGCCCTTCTTGAAGTTAAATGAGGTGGAGGTTCATCCCTATTTTCTAGGTGAGGTGGAATTCGGTTCCCTAACATAATTGGAGGATCCCTTAGACCTCTCCTCTTAATATTCAACCTACTCTATATGTTTAGCCTTATAAATATGAACCCTCTCTCCATTGTGAAGGGAGGAAGAACTATAGTACTCTTATGCTGGTGGAATTTCTCAGGTGACCCCTACTCATCCTTTGGGAGGTGCACTCTCATGCTTTGGGAGGCAAACTATCATTCTTTGAAGGCTTATCTTGGATTGTTGGATGGAAGGTTGCAACATTGAGGCTTAGGTTGTAACATTCTTTCTTTATGTATTTCCTTTGATTACAATAATATAAACTCTTTCCATAAATATTGTTGTGTTTATAATGTTTAGAGATTTCTTCCTTAATTGTTAGCTTAGATCAATTCATGTAGATATGCTTGTACGGTTTGCTTGTTTCCATTTTCTCTACAGTGTTTTGTAGCTTGAGATATGAAAGTTTTGGAGCTTGGATCAACAAAGAGGAAGAGGATTGGCAGACCTCGGGTAAGTGATCCATCTGTTTAACTTGCATCTCTATTGATTTAGGAAAGTAGATTGTATTATGTACTTGATTTTTTCTAGATCCACTTGGACTAAGGAGATCTTGCTTGAGTCCGCTTCAATAGATTTATCCGCTAACAAATTTGGCGACCATACTGGGGAATACCATAGATTTGATTTCATTTGTTTTTTATTTCATGTCTTAATATCAATCCATTTTCTATCCTTTCGAGACCCTCCCTCCTTTGGTTGTTTTCATTAAAAGTTTCTTGGACCTCCTTGATTCTTTCTAGGATCATTATTAGACCTTTCCCTTCTACATTAGGAGATATAGTTTTTTTCGTGCTTGTTATTCGCCTGACACACCTAGGTTGTGCATATAGAGCACCACTGTCTTTCTAGAACTCTTTTCATTAAGATAAAGTGTGCCACTGGTGCTCTTTGCATGTGTACAGGGCATGCCAAACCCTCTCTGGCACTCTGGTTCAATGTACTAAGGTGCACCAGCCTCTTAAAACTCAGGAATCAATTGAGATTTCCCTCCTTTTTGGATTTTGGTATGATTGTTAGTGATTTGTAGGTTGCATATGGTAGTCACACAACCCATAGGCCAAACATTGCCTATGTTTGGTTTCGGTTTTGTCAATTTTGGATGTTTTACTAGTCAAGAAAGTAACTTGGTTGTGGAGGGAAATTTCAATACCCCACCTGTTGGTTAAATATTGCCATCCCTAATTACATTACCATATATTTGTAGATCTGTTTAGATCATTAGATATGATATCCAAACCATTCCTCCACCTTCAATCATTGAGTTTTGGTTGCATTTGCTAGATTTTGAGTAATTCTTGACGATCTTTGAGTTGTTTGGGTGCTTGTCATATTTCTTTTGGGATTTCTGAATGATTAGAGTGCTGTAGACATTCTCTCATTTTCTATTTGTAGATTTGAAAAAAAATTAGTTGTCAAATTCCATTTTGATACATGCATTTGAAAATCAAGGTGCTTCATTATTTTGTTTTATACATTGTTAAGATTTATCACAAGTTTGATTTTGTTGCTCTTTTTGGCTTATTATTGCAGAAAGTTAGAGTTATTGCATTCTAGGGAGGAATTTTTCTTTTCATTACTGTTTTGGTTCATTTTGGTTTGAAAAGAAAAAGTCTCTCCCTACCTTAGGTAGTTTTCATTGAAAGAGAAATGTACATCAACATGTAGCTAGGATTTGCATTCTTTTTACATTTCTTGTCTACACCTCATGCATACACTTAACTACACAATATAAAATTAACGCTAGCTTATGGTTAGAATCATTTAGCAACTATGTGTAAGTTAGAGATGTGTTCCGGCGTATTTAAGTGTGGCAACTGTTGTTATTTTCCTACACTGCATCCCGAGGGCTTGTAGTTCTTCCACGTACCAACTGGTATATCAGACGGATTTTCACGTACCTTTGGGTATATAGAAATGTACTTCACGTACTTGGTAGTATATCAGAAGTCTCACGTCGTGCATTTTTGCATTAGACAACACCACTACGGAGTTGAGCTCCCCCATACCTAGTGTATATCGGGAGACCTTGCTAGGATTCTTGTGACCAACTGAGTTAACCATTTGGACATCTTGGTATCGCGATACACCAAGAACAACACTGAGGGAGATTACTACGCATGTACCATCTAGGTAGTCGGGTACTTAGGAAAGGGTACGGTTTGAATCCTCCTTGTTGCATTTTACTGTTGGACCCTGCGGTATATAGCGAGTTGTCACGCCTTGAAAATCCCATGAGGATCCTGAATTTTCATCCACTCCTATTCATATAGTTTGCTTGTTGCTTTTATACTTGAGTAGTGTTTGATTTGTGTGGTACTTAAGAGATTCTTAAAGAATTTATATACATGAGACTCTTTTGGGACTACCAACCAAGAGACCCGTTTTCTGGATATGTCTTTTGTTTCTCCCCCATGTGCAGGTGTTGGTCCTCCCTTTATGGCCACATTGAGTCTCCTAGGATTGACTATAGGATTACATGTATGGTTATTCTCCAATCTCATTATACCAAGTGCAACGTTTGTGTCAAATCATGGTCCTTCACCGCATGAGCATCAACCTCATGTTAATCCTTCTCCTTCTTCCTCAAATGTTGAATCAGGTTCATTTTCTTCCTCTTCATCTATTGAAAACTTTGATGTCAATAAACTGGAGGGTAAGAATAAGATGAAAAGGAAGGCTAAGAAGAAGAACAAATCCAACCTCTGATCGTCATGTTGGAAATCCTTCAGACACTGATCACAATGCTAAGAGTGTTGAATTTCCCACAAAAACACCTCGTAATCCTAAGTTCCCTTGTAGAATTTTCAAGGGTGACCATCTTCGTAAAGATTGTCATGGTATTTCCTAGGTTTTAGAAGTGTGGTCTGCGGCTTTCGAACATTCGATACCATTAGTCTCTGGTCATCATACTGATGATACCCCATCAAGCAATGACTTTGTGGTTAAGACTCGAAAAGGAGAGGTCAAATATCCTTGCTTGTTATGTAAGGACTTGCACCTTAATTACCTTTTTTCTTGCATGGATGAAGCTTCCAAGTTGTTGGAAGATATTATTGTTCCTAAAAAACGGCTTCCAACGGGTTATCGTAAGTTTTCCCTTGACATCCCATTGGTTGATAAGGTGATTGATCCTGCTTCATTCCTGGTCAATCCCACTCTTCTTTTGAAGAGTGAAGTTAAAGTGGTTGAGTCAATGTCATCTCCATCCGATCCCACTCTTTCGTAAGAGAGTGTTGAAATTGAAGTAGTCACTTTGACACAGTCTCGTATTGTCCCTCTCTTCCAGTTGAGAGTGAACTAAAACCCGCTGAAGTTTTTGTAGTCAGCTTGTATTGTTCTACGCAAGAGGAAATTTTGTCTCTTTCAATAGAACTCTCTCCAAGTAATGAGGTTATTTCCTTTGACTGGATTAATCTAACATAATCTCGTCTTCATTCAAGTGTTCCTTTCCAAATATCTATGCGAGTTACCGTTAAGAGCATACTCCACACTATTGTTGACGAAAGGGCTTCTGTTAGTATTCTATCCTCAACTGCTTGGAAAGCCATAGGTTCTCCTTAGCTTGTGCCAACCATCGACTAGATATTGGATTTTAATCGAAGACCTACTGCGCCTTTAGGGATCCTTCCTCATTTTCATATCACTTTAGGAGGGATCCTTCCTCTGTCAGTATTGATGTTATGGTAGTCCAAGGCCCTTAGATTTTAAGCTACTCCTTGGGAGATATTATGTTTATGCCATGAAAGATGTAGTTTCCAAAATCTTTAGAGTGATGCATTTTCCCCATGATGGGAAAATTGTGGCCATTGATCAACTTTCCTTTGTCAAACACCGTCATCGTATGACTCCTAGTCATTAGACTTCCCTGAATGTACCGCATGTTATTGTGGTTCCCCCCCCTTCACCTGCCATGTCTCTCAACTTCAGAGATCATGACGAAGTTCAGTCATTTGAAAACCTTAGCTTCTTCTCCTCATGAGGAAACTTTGAGGGCATGTCTCCAGTCTCTGGACATCATACTAGATTTAAGTTGCTAGCTTCTTATGTAAGGGGGAAACCTACCAACCTCTGGACATCATGTTGGCCAATAACAGTTGGTGAGCATAGTTCCCATTCTATTTCAAGCTCGTTAAAAAATGAAGCAGATGTTGGTGAGCATAGTTCCCATTATGTGTCAAGCTCGTTTTAAAAAATGAAATAGATGTTGGTGAGCATAGTTCTCATTCTGTGTCAAGCTCGTTAAAAAATGAAACAGATGTTGGCGAGTAGAGTTCCCATTCTATGTCAAGCTCGTTAAAAAATGAAACATATGTCTCTAAGCAATGTTTATTTCTAGTTTCAAGATTGTTAAAAAATAAAACCGACCTCAAGCATAGTTATTTTATGTTTTAATCTTGCGTAAAAATGAAAGAGGTCCCCACAAGCATAGTTCTCTTCTGTTTCAAGCTTGTGTAAAAATGAAACAGGTCATTGTGAGCAAAGTTCCCTTTTCGTGTCACCTTGATTGTTAAAAAATGAAACAAATTCTTCCATTGTGTCAAGAATCAACATTTGAACCTTCATTTCATCTGCTTATAACACTTAATCCTCTTTTTTCTTCTCTTTCTAGTGAACCTTTCGGTAGGAGTAACCTATAATTTAGGTGGATGAAGAAAAGAGTAAGCATATGAAATGAAGCTTGGGGGGCATGTATCCACCCTTTGTTGGAGTTAAGTTACTTGACAGATATACTAGGGGAAAGTACCAACCACTGGTCATCATGTTGGGAAAACACCCGTTAATGGAAGTCATTTTGAGCATACTTTCTTTTAGTTTCGAGCTCTCTAAACCATGAAATGACATTTTGAGCATAGTTCCTATTCTATGTCAATCTATTTAAAAAATGAACTAGATAACCCTGAGCATTCTTTCAACTGATCTTCGAGCTCGTTAAAAATAGTAAGATGGTGTTGAGATTACTTTTCATTTTCCGTGCTCTGGTTAAAACATGAAAAGTGGTTTGAGTTTACTTTATTGGTTTTTCATGCTTTGGATTCAAACATAAAAAAGTTTTCGAGTTCCTTTTATACCTTCGGCATGCTCATTAAAAACTCAATGAAGAGGTATCGAGTATACTTTTACTGCTATTTTAGACTCGTTAAAATTCGATTATGAAAAAGAGAACCCCTTATGGAGTCACCTTTAATCTCTTTTCAGGCTCCTAAAAAATGAAAAGATTGTCAAGCGAACTTGATGATTTCATGCTTGTAAAGGTATTTGAATGATCGTCTAGTCGATGGTAGTTTACCCCTTTTTTTCAGATCTAGTGGACTTATTTATGAAAAAGGTACACTCTAGTTTATCACAACTAGAAGAGTTCTCCTGGGCATCATTTTATACTTTTTCAGGCCTCAGGGACTAAATCTATGAAAAAGTCCACCTTGGAGTCTTCTTAGTCATTTTAGACTCTCTAAACATGAAACGACAAATGTGTTCACTTTCATTGGACTCATAAAATCAAATGATGAAGGATCCTTTCTGGGAATGAACCCCTCCTAATTTCTCAAGTGCATAAATTGTATGAGAATGGACTCATCATTTGATGAGCTACAACGAGTGTTTATTACCCTCTTTGAACTCGTTAAAATGAAAATAGGTACTCGCAAATCATGACGGGGATAAGGGAAGAGTTTGTGTTTCGTTGTAGTTATCACAGTACATAGTTACTCTTGAATATGGCACTCATCTGCATATCCATTCAATACTTGGGTAATCTGTTTATTTTCAAGTCCTGTTGATTCCTTTGAGTCTTCTTGCTCATTTGAGCTGTCCAAGAATGCTCCCACCATGAGTTGCATTGGGGGATTGGTATCAGTCTCGTCAAATTCAGTACTGCCAAGTCATGCCATGCCAATGTTCAAGAGAAATTTGGTCATCCATTCACTATCTGCAACCAGCTTATCTTCTATCATGTTGGTCACCTCTGAGTCAATCTCGTATATCACTTTGTTGTCCGATTTACTCTAAAAATGTCTGTGATCGTGTTTTGTGTCGATGATGGGGGATACATCATGGCTTTCATTCGACGAGTCTATTCTTGTTGACTTCAACACATCATCCAAGAACTGGACTTAGAAAAGTCAAGTACCTTGAAGCATGTATGCCTGAATGGCAGGTTTCCTCGCTTTCAATAGTAGGTTTCCATCAATGACCTCTAGTTGGAATATTCTACCGAGTGTTCGACTTCAAGTCCCTTATTCATACTTAGCGGAATGTACTGAGATGCCTTAGAAATCATTGACATCAATGGTGATCTCCCTTGTACTTTTTAACAGTATGCCTCAATGTCTAGTAATCAAGTGGTTTCTACCATGTTCGACATCAAGACATTGTAATCACATGGTTAGATTCGTATCGTTGCGGGTTCAGCTTGAAGACCCTGGGTTAATCGATATCTTG
>LPNX010781514.1:210789-228309 GCA_001517045.1 Pseudotsuga menziesii | reverse complement strand
AGCAATCAAAATAGGCTATAAAGATATACCTTCCAGAAGAAGGCCGATGAACAGTTACTTGGCGTCCTTGAGGGGTTCTCAGGCACAAGCAGAGGAATCAACCAACTGCCCTCCTGCACTTTCCACAAGGGTTAATTCACCTAATCGTACCGTCTGTTGTAATGGATAATTCACCTAATAACCTAGGTCTGGGGGTTACCAACATAATATGACCTTGCAGACAATTTGATTATAAAAGCACAAATAAGAAATAGGGAAGTAGCAGGAACTTACTTGTAATAAATGAAGGTTGATCCAAGCTAACTCCTTCCTCTTTGCTTCACTCCTACAATCTCCAGGATAATTCCTCCTTCAACCTGTTAACAAAGGTTCTTCCAATATACAGTATGATTCATATATAAATATGCAGGTTAGGAAAATCACATATTATAATGAAATATAAATATTTACCAAGCCACAACACATGAAACACAATATGGAAGAAATAATCTGCTTTATTAACAATAATAGAGGGAGTTTAGGTTACAACCCAATGTCTGAACAAGGGACTCCTCTGTCACCAAAGGACTCTGAGTTTCTCTGCTCCAAAGGTTCTGTAGAAAATCCACCAGCATAACTTTGCTCTCCAAGTATGAATATCCAACACCCTCCCCAAGGCCTCTATTTATCTGAAGGAAATGAGGCAGTTCTCGAAGGTTAGGGAGGTTATAGCAGTTAATGGGATTAAGGTAAATGAAACAACTAATCTCCCATTAACTCGTGTTTTTAAAAACTAATTTCGAGAAAACTATGCACGGGTCTGTAGTAAAGCAACCTGCGCATCATGCACGACTCTGTACAAGAGCAACCCGCGCATAGATGTATGCGCGACCTGTTGAACATAATACTCGCGCATATGCGCGATATGCCAATAGAGATAGTCGCGCATGCACTCAAAATCTCAAAATAGCAAAGTAACCAGCTGGGCATATAGGTAATGTATTTCATCATCAACCAAGGTATAATGAAACTAGGCAAACCTCAATCCATAAGTGTCCTTTTGTGTGCCGACCTGAGGGATGTCAGCACTCGGACGGAGAGGTGCCAATCAGCTGTATAACACCGTCCTCCTTCTTTACGAAAAAAATCCTTGCTCTCCAAGGGGACACACTGGGTTGGATATACCCTTTCTCTTTTAACTCCTGCAACTACAGTTTGAGTTCCACCAATTTTGGTGCACTCATGCGGTAAGGGGCTTTGGAGGCCAGAACTGATCCTAGGGTTAGTTCAATGGAAAAATCTAGGTCTCGTTTCGGAGGTAATCCGAGGATTTCCTCGGGAAACACATCCTTGAATTCTTCAAGAACGGGGAAGTATTATATGCATTGATCTCTATCAGAGTCTACATCTTGGATGTTTACCGCAAACAACTTGCAACGCTTCCTAACACATTTATTTGCTTGTAAGGCAGAGATTTGTCTTACAAAAACTTTCTTTGGGATGCCTTGAACCTTCACTTGGTTCCCTTGGCTATCAGTACACAAGATAGAATTATGTAGACAATCGAGCATGACATGGTGCTATTCCAACTAGTCCATGCCGATAAGAATATCGTACGATCCTAAGGGTAGGATGTTCAGGTTTACCTTAGTAAGGAAACCATTCAAGTTTACTTCACATTCTTTAACAATTTTCAAAACCTTCCATTTCTTACCGGTGGCTAACTGTACCAGCCAAGGTTTAACATGCTTTACCTTGCCTAACTTGCATAAATCAACAATATTAGGTGCAACATAGCTCCAGCAAGCACCGGGATCAATAAGTATTGAAATAGAGGTGTTCAAGATCTTACCTTCGATCTTGATCATTGTAGCTTGATGGTTCACCTGTCGGCCATCTAATGCTACATAGATTCGCGAGGTTCCTACTATATCCTCAATGGTAGGTTCTTCTTATAGGTTATGAAAGACTCTATTGTTCTTGTTCTTACATTCTCGGGCATAATGCAGCCCGTTGCACTTCCAACACTTGATCGCTAAAGGGGTAGCATTGTCTCTAGTCGCAACTTGCTTATTACCATTAGGAGCTGGTACATAAGGCCTCATACTAGTTTTGCTAAAGTTCTTGTTCGCTTGAAAGCTGTTATTTTGATTTCTATAAGGCCGCGGGTTTGACCCAGGCTTGCCGTTATCAGAAAAGTTTCTAGACTTTTCTCTGTTTTAGTTTTGGTTTTCTTGCCGTAACTGCCCATGCTCATAACAGAGTCAGGCCTTGTGTAGTGCAATATCCATTTTCTTTGGCATGTTGAATTCAATCTTGTCCCAAAAAATAGGAGGAATACATCCTAGGAATTATTGGATCTTCACCTTCTCTTCTTTGATATACGGTACATAATGCAGCAGATCTAGAAATCTATTTATAAATGCATCCATAGTCATGGACCCCATGCGCAGTTCATGGAACTCTTTTACCTTGCGGTCAAAGAACCTTTTTGACATGTATTTTTCTTGGAAAATCTTTTGAAAGTTTTCCCATCTTATTTCTCGCAGCTCATCTTTCTTGGTGTGCTTTAAATCTCGCCACCATCTTGCTTCCTTACCATTCAGGTTGTAGATGGCAAGCCTAGGCTGCATCACACTTGAATAGTTATGAACCTAGAAAAACTTACTCATTCCCAGCAACCATTCTTCATCCTTTTTTCCCGTATTTACTTCACCTTCATAGGTCGAGGCTCTTATTTGTCGAGACTTCCCCTGAAGACTGTCATCATTTCTTTGCCTCTTTCTCTGTGGAGAAAGTGAGTCATCACTAGCAGGATTGTGATGATCCCCTTTAGTAGCTTCAGGTGTACCTTCTTTTTCTACTTCTCTTGGGCTGCTAGCCCACTCATGCCACGGTTCTCTTTTGGATTTGTTGGTGGGCTGGGTAGGTTTACCTTGCGGGATCCCTCCTGTCATGTTACGCAATAATGCTTCATTTATAGCTTGCTGTTCCTTTCTTTCATTTAGACTGTCTTCTCTGAAACTTTTCAGTTTAGCTTGAATATTGTGCAAATTTTTCAGCACATTAGAGTATAGCTCGACCACGAAGTTCACTTCCGGAGTGGGGGTGGTCATTTCTTCCTGCTGGCTATTTTCTTCCTCAGTATTCATAAACTAAACAACGCTGCAAAATTTTTTAATAGTAGCAAAAATTTCTGTTAGTAACAAAAATTACTTATCATACTTTATTTTCTCTGCGTGAATGCCTGGTGCGCCCATAAGTCTCTCAGTATTGACACTGGGCTTTGATACCACTTGTAATGTCCCCAAGAATTGAAAACAATTTTTTTTTTATAGGCTAGTGAAAACTACCCAAAGGGGATCATTATTACTCATGCGGAATTACATGTGGTACTTATACTTTCAATCTCTTCAGAAACTGCCCGTACTGTCTTGTTAATCTCTTATCCATTCAATGATTATTAGTTCGTTTACTTCTTATGTCTTAATTCTGTTATTTAAACTATTTATACATCTTAGTTATTACTGTTGGTGAATTAATGAATTGTATAGATCATTGTTTTACTCTTGCACATATGTACTTTGTTTATTTAATAAAAACTAACTTAACTTTGTTGATGGGAACAAAGTGGTGGAGTGGCATGACTTGTTCTCCCATGATGATCTGAGAGGGAATNGCACATATGTACTTTGTTTATTTAATAAAAACTAACTTAACTTTGTTGATGGGAACAAAGTGGTGGAGTGGCATGACTTGTTCTCCCATGATGATCTGAGAGGTAATGTATTACTTGGTTACGCAGGCTTATTTAGTTCAATCGAACTAAGGAACCTCCTTTATTTACTTACGCAGTTCATTACTTTGCGATGGGATCTAGTGTAAAGTGTGTTGACTGTCTTAATCCTAGAGGACCTGCTGTTAGTTGTTATGTTGCTTATCGACTTGGTTTTATAACTTGGTAAGTGTCATTATCGTCAATGTAGCTACTATGGCTAAATTTCCTGTACACTAATTAATCTTCCTTATATTTTAAATTCACTAGTCTATATGTCATTAATACCTTTTACGTTTTATATATATTTTTATTATACCTATTAACATCTCTTATGTTCTTTTATTTGACAGGCTATTATATTGCCTCAAGAGAAGACCTTGATCCTAATATAGGTAAATACATTACCACGGCATACTTCATATGCCATGGTTCTTATGCCTGAGACTTGTGACAAAAAGGAGACAAGTCCTAAACTTTAAACCTAGGGTTTATATATTATTTAAAAACCTAACCTTAAGACTCACCTATGGACTAGCGCATACCATGTATGAAACCATGCTTTAACAAACTTTGTATTAACAGGAGGACTGTGCTAGTGTAGGGCGGTGAAGATATAACATATGGTTACACCATATGTTACATGGTTTTAAGCTTTTGCATGGTGAATGAAACCCACGATAATGCAATGAAGTTGAACTATGGAAGAGTGGGTTTGGAATTTCGATAGTGGTTACCAATTGGTGCATTTAATGTTCTTGGTAATCGTGGCAACCCCAAGCTTAGGGATTGGCTCACGATTCAGTTTGGTCATTTCGTTAGGGTCTGTGGAGAAATGGGGTCTTGACTCTGTGCTACGAAGGAGACTACGCCCTAGAGATGAAGGTAAGATTCTTCTAGTTTCATGACTACATTTTATACTTGGTTTCGTGGCTCTTTCGTATTTAAACTTATCAACCCTGTCATGTTTGGTTGTGGTTACAGGTGGTAGGGTAATGATGGTGGGGTTGCTCCATACTTCGTTGTAGCTGCAATGTGTTGCAATTGAGGCCACAGTAAGCCTGCTATTAAAGCTTATGCTTGTCACCTTTTAGCCCTGTGGGCAGAGCTAAGTTTTGACTGGTTGTTGGTTGGATTTTTATGCTATAGCGATTTTGATTTCGCCTTCGGCTTATGATTACAGACTTGGGTTTTAAATGTTTAGGCGTTATGCCATGAATCGATTCTTAGGCCATTCGGCTCTGTGTAACTTCATTTTAGTTATGTAAATTGTTATTTTTGGTTTTGGGCTTTATAGCCATGGTCTGCACCATTGCTTGCAATGGTGCCATAGCCCATTGTCATGCCTTTGTAAACCTCGTTCTCGACCTTTAATGGCGATTGTGTACCAGAATTGGGATCTCTATGTAAATAGATATATGTATTGTTTTTATATAATGGTAATGGTTAACTTGATATATTGTGTATACAATTTCCTTCTGCGTTTTTATTGAACACTATATTTAAATGGAGTTAGGGTTTTAAAAGTAGAGGCATTCGCCTAATCAGATGCTCTCTGTGTAATGCCATTGATTAACTTGGACATTGTAATATTTTGACAGCGTGGGTAAAGGCCATGCCGTAAATGGTATGAGCTATTCCCATAGTGCTGTGATAGCTTGTATATTATTTGTTTATGGTATTCAGTTCTTATGTAAATTGGACTGTGGAAATCCATTGGTTGGAAAACCATAGTGGCCAACACTTACAGTAGGGTTATATTTTAATGGACTGTGTATTAAAAATGTTATTGGCCGAGGTCGTGCTGTAGCTAAGGTCTTACGAGCTCACTGCTAGCGTATGCATCATTATTTATATGGCATTTGATGTGTTTGTAAATTACAACCCGCATGCTTAGTGTATATCATGTCCTGTGTAGAGACATAAACAATAGATTTATATAAAAGATTGATTCCTGTTCAATTCGTTATGATATGGATTTTATTTGTTTTGAGAACCAACCGTAAGGTTATACAATTTGGATTTCTGTTTACTATATTATACTATGGTTGTTATTAGTGTTTTTGCCTTGGGTTTTGAACATCCACGGGATTCAATGTCGTGACCTCTGTTGGCATGAAAAGGGTTTTTAATCCCAAGAATAAAGACTAGTACAAACTTATCCAGATATTTATTGAATATGCTATTCATCATGCACATAAAGTTTGCAGGTGAATTAATCAACCTGAATGGGATCACTACAAACTCATAGTTCCCGTACCTTGTACGAAAGGTAGTCTTGGGAATATCTTCGTCTCAGATCTGTACTTGATGGTACCCATATCACAGGTCAATCTTTGAAAATATTTTGGCTCCTCCCACCTGGTTGAACAAATCATCGATCCTAGGGAGCGGGTAACGGTTCTTTATAGTCATTTTGTTCAGCTGACGGTAATCAATGCACATCCGCATCGTATCGTCCTTCTTCTTTATGAAAAAAATCAGTGCTCCCCAAGGGGACACACTGGGTCGGATATACCCTTTCTCTATTAACTCCTGCGACTGTAGTTTGAGTTCCAGCAATTCTGGTGCACTCATTATGTAAGGGGCTTTGGAGGCCAGAACTGATCCTGGGGTCAGTTCGATGAAAAAGTTTAGGTATCGTTTTGGAGGTAATCCGGGGTTTCCTTGGGAAACAAATCCTTGAATTCTTCAAGAATGGGGAAGTCTTCTATGCGTTGATCTCTATCAGACTCTATGTCTTGGATGTTTACCGCAAACAACTTGCAGCCCTTCCTAACACACTTCTTCTCTTGTAAGGTAGAGATTTGTCTTATAGAAACTTTCTTTGGGATGCCTTGAACCTTCACCTAGTTCCCTTGGCTATTAGTACACAAGATAGACTTGTGTAGACAATCAAGAATGACATGGTGTTGTTCCAACCAGTCCATGCCAATAAGAATATCGTACAATCCTAAGGGTAGGATGGTCAAGTTTACCCTAGTAAGGAAACCATTCAGGTTTACTTCACATTCTTTAACAATTTCTGAAACCTTCCATTTCTTACAGGTGGCTAATTGTACCATCCAAGGTTTAACATGATTTACCTTGCCTAACTTGCATAAATCAACAATCTTAGGTGCAGCATAGCTCCGGCAAGCACCGGGATCAATAAGTATTGAAACAGAGGTGTTTAAGATCTTACCTTCGATCTTGACCATTGTAGCTTTATGGTCCACCTATTGACCATCTAATGCTGCATAGATTCATGGGGTTCCCACTATATCCTCAATGGTAGGTTCTTCTTGCAGGTTATGCAAGACTCCATTGTTCTTGTTCTTACATTCTCAGGCATAATGCGGCCCGTTGCACTTCTAGCACTTGATCGCTAAAGGGGTAGCATTGGCTCCACTCGCCACTTTCTTATTACCATTAGGAGCTGGTACATTAGGCTTCGTACCAGTTTTGTTGAAGTTCTTGTTCGCTTGAAAGCTATTATTTTGCTTTCTATAAGGTTGCAGGTTTGACCTAGGCTTGCAGTGATCAGAAAAGTTTCTAGACTTTTCTTTGTTTTAGTTCTGGTTTTCTTGCCATAACTGCCCATGCTCATAATAGAGTCGGGCCTTGTGGAGTGCAATATCCAGTGTCTTTGGCATGTCAAATTCAATCCTGTCCCAAAAACTGGGAGGAAGACATCCTAGGAACTGCTGGATCTTCACCTTCTCTTCTTTGATATACGATACATAATGCAACAGATTTAGAAATCTGTTTATAAATGCGTCCATAGTCATGGACCCCATGCACAGTTCATGGAACTCTTTTACCTTACGATCAAAGAACCTTTCTGACATGTATTTTTCTTGGAAAATCTTTCGAAAGTTTTCCCAGCTTATTTCTCGTAGCTCATCTTTCTTGGTGTGCTTTAAATCTCGCCACCATCTTGCTGCCTTACCATTCAAGTTGTAGATGGCAAGCCTAGCCTGCATCACACTTGAATAGTTATGAACCTATAAATACTTACTCATTCCCAACAATCATTCTTCAGCCTTTTCTCTCATATTTACTTCACCTTCATAGGTCAGGGCTCTTATTTTTTGAAACTCCCCCTGAAGAATGTCATCATTTCTTTGCCTCTTTCTCTGTGGAGAAAGTGAGTCATCACTAGCAAGACTGTGATGATCCCCTTTAGTTGCTTCAGGTGTACCTTCTCTATCTGCTTCTGTTGGGCTGCTGGCCCACTCATGGTATGGTTCTCTTTTGGATCTCTTGGTGGACTGGGTAGGTTTACCTTGCGGGCTCCCTCCCTTCATGTTACACAATAATGCTTCATTTATAGCTTGTTGTTCCTTTCTTTCATTTAGACTATCTTCTCTGAAACTTTTTAGTTCAGCTTAAAGAATGTGCAAATTTTTCAGCACATTAGAGTTTAGCTTGACCACGAAGTTCACTTCCAAAGTGGGGGTGGTCATTTATTCCTGCCTGCTGTTTTCTTCCTTAGTATTCATAAACTGAACAGTGCTGTAAAATGTTTCCTGTAACACAAAATTTTTTAATAGTAGCAAAAATTTCTGTTAGTAACAAAAATTACTTATCATACTTTATTTTCTCTACATGAATGCCTGGTGCACCCATATAAGTCTCTTAGTATTGACACTGGGCTCTGATACCACTTGTAATGTCCCCAAAATTTGATTTTTTTTTATAGGCTAGTGAAAACTACCCAAAGGGGATCATTATTACTCATGCAGAATTACATGCGCTACTTATACTTTCTATCTCTTCAGAAACTGCCCATACTGTCTTGTTAATCTCTTATCCATTCAATGATTATTAGTTCGTTTACTTCTTATGTCTTAATTCTGTTATTTAAACTATTTATACATCTTAGTTATTACTGTTGGTGAATTAATGAATTGTATAGATCATTGTTTTACTCCTGCACATGTGTACTTTGTTTATTTAATAAAAACTAACTTAACTTTGGTGATGGGAACAAAGTGGTGGAGTGGCGGGACTTGTTCTCCCATGACGATCCTAGAGGTAATGTATTACTTGGTTACACATGCTTACTTAGTTCAATCGAACTAAGGCACCTCTTTTATTTACTTATGCAGTTCATTACTTTGCAACGGGATCTGGTGTAAAGTGTGTTGACTGTCTTGATCCTAGAGGACATGCTATTAGTTGTTATGTTGCTTATCGACTTGGTTTTATAACTAATTCAATATTTATTTTTATTATTAATTTATTATATTTAGCATTATTAAAATTAATATTAAAATTATTTAAAGGATGATATTTTCTATATTTAATTTCTTATCATTTTCAAGTTATATTTCCAAGTTATAAATAAAATTTTCAAATTATGGTGATAATATATTTAATTTGTCTTAGTGGAGACTAACCATCCTCATCAGCTAAAGAGGATTTCTAAACTTAATTGTGTTAAGTTTATAAACATTTATAGTTTTTAGAGAGATGCACTTTAAATATTGAACATTATTCTTAATTTAAACTAATGTGTCAAATGAAATAAATATTAAATTGAAATAAATATAAATTATTATTTATATTTATAAAATGTACTTTAGTTAATTAAAAGTTTTGAAATTATTTATGTGCATATGGGAAAAGTTAAAGACAAATGAAGATCCAAGTTATGTTATTTGAAGTGAAAGACTTTAACATAATATTATTAATACGTGAATCACTACCAAATATAGAGTTCAACAATGTGATGAGCTTTCAAAGACTAGATCAGAAGCATATTCTCTATGATAAGTATTGTGATGGATCTAAAGGGATATAGAGGTGAAATGAAGAGTTGGTAAACTAAAAAGGAGGAGAGTTCCATTGAGGTCAATATTCATTTGAAGGAAAGAGCCAGTTATGGAAAGAATCGAGGTCCTATAATGAGCAGATAAACAAGGGAACCTCAAACAATCCTTCACAACCTAGAGCAAAATTGACTAAGCAAGCATTGTGCTCATTAGTCTTCATAATCCACTTATAGCTCTAGGACACATGTTGATGTAAGGATCATTGTGAAGGTGAAATGGGCTATCAAAAACCCACTTATATGTGGCCGTCAAACCATTTTGACAGCTAAAGGAGAATGTACAGGCACTCCCAAAGTTTGATTTTGTCATCTATATTAAGTGGGTACTAAACGTATTGAATAATCTAAGGTTTGAAGTAAATTTGAGCTTAGACGACTAATTTTACTTAAAATGTGGTGTTCATTCTTCATTCTTCACTTACTAAAAGGAAACATACTGTTAAGTGAAGACACCAATCTAATCCATCAACCTTCTTGCTAATTCAACCAAAGTCAATGTAAGTTAGATACCATCGATTCCTAGATTTGGCCTTGATTATGCACAATCGGGTATAAGTTGAATTATGATTCCTATACCTGTATACATGCTTACAAGAATCCCCAAGCTTCATCCCCACATATTTACTAACCTTGTGGACCTTGAATTATGTACTTTTTAACCATTTTTGTTTAGTAATACCTCTATAATTCTCGAGCATGAGATTCTACATAGAATTTACAATGACCCCATTCGTAATTCTTTAGGTGAATTCTATAGAAAAATTTACCATCACTATGACCTACCCATTTCCATTATTCATCCACATATGCAATCAATATTACCATCCTACCCAAAGAGAAATGCATACAACCGATGGTAGTCGAATAGTATTCCCAATCACCCCCAAACACATTTATTAAATGTTCCAAATAGAAAAAACTCTCTCACCAAAGTGGGAGGATATTGATCAATATGTAACTACCACAAATTATAAATTAATGAACTCTATTTAAGTGACAAATATATTGGAAAGAATTTTACTTGAAGGGGTCATTCTCTTATAGATAGTTCTACCCTTTTCATCCAAATTTTTCTCTCCCAAGGTTAAAGATGTAATTTCAAATCTGAGTTTAATTTTGGGGCATCAAAACAATTATTGTTTTGATGAATTAATGTTAGGGTTGTTTAATTGGGTATATTCAACAACCATTATTTCAAGTTCCCATTTCTTAGTTATTTATTGTAAATACCCCACTGAAGTAATTCATAACCACCTATTTCATTTTTCATCTCTGAAGGGTTTAAACTACCGATAATATCTCATTTATATGATGTTATATTTCCAAGCAGCTGTGTTTGATCATTCCAATTTAAAAAGGTTAAACAATTAGTCAAATCTTTCACCTATGATTTAATAGATTCATGTGATGAAACAAACATTCCAAGAAGGGGAATTTAGGAATGTGTTGATAGATTTATGCAATATGTAAATATGGAAATTCATGGAATTTTTGCTCCAAGGTGGTTTGATGAATAAAAGAAACTCCTCCATCTATCTCCTGAAGTTAGAGTGGAATATTGGTATTTATTTGAGGATTGTGGAATTAATAGGATTTATAGTGTTGAGGTTAAACCTTACTTGCTACCTAATTTCTTAACATGTAGGAGTTTGCAATTGAATATATCAAATAGAGTTTAAATTCAAACACACAACAATTTTTTTTTTCACAAATCAAAAGGTTATATTTATTTTACCTACATAAGTTTAATATTTTATGGTTAAGAATAAATATTCTTTTGCTATGATTCAATACATGATGGAAAATTTAAACTGTTTTAAGGCAAAATCTTGCAAATATTTACATAGAAGGGCAGAGGGGGAAACCTTATTTAATTCCATTATTAAAATTAATATCTTGTGACCATCCTTTAGTGCTCTTAAAATTGACAATGAATTTCTCGTACAATTTTATCACGGAATCTCTCAACTCTAAAGGAACCTTAGCTCTTCTAATCTATTCAGAAAGTTGTTTCTAGACATCGTATCAACCTTAATATTAATTATAACCTTAATATATTTGGTAATATCTATATTAACCTCAATATTAAATGTCTATTTTAATATTGATGTTAACATTAATATTAATGTTTTAATGCGAAATTCAAATGCCCTTGATCCTCAATGAATCAAAAAAGACTGCAACCTCTTTCTAGAAACTAAAACAAAAACAAAAATTAATTTTAATATTGACTTTAATATTAATATTGATGTAATGAACATTTCTTGGACTAAGGCACACTATGAAAATTGCACATGGAAATCACTAACTAGATTTAATGAAGCTTGCAATAAACATTGTAATACTCAACCCAAACTACCACAAACTTGGTAGTAAGGTTGATTGCAAGTATAATACCATTTACTCAAATAAGATCCAATCAGATGAGATTGATCATCAATTCACTTTTCTAAAAAATATTTCAAAACAAACAGTGAAGTGTAAGGGATTTGTACTAGTCAATTGTGTCAGAATAAATGTGGTAGGTCCGAACCAAGAAATGGAAGAGGGTTGTCATATCCTAGTTTCCTATGCACAATGTACTGGAACTTTTATATTTCAAACATCAGCAAGGCTTAAGTATAATCTAAGGCTCCTAGGCACCTGAGTATATGCAAACTAAAACCTTTGATTGTCTCTTCCCGGTAACAAGTGGTGAAGGAAATTGACTAAGGGAAGATTTCAGATCTATGATATGGTGTTATTTATTAGCAAAATTAAGTTTATGTGGGTCTAAAATCAAATTTGGAGGCTGAAAGTTTCTCACCAAGCAAACTAGTTGTTTGGACTACTCAAATGGGACAAGTTCTCGTCTTCCCAATGTTGGAATACTTAACCTATATAGAAATTAGCCTTAATCATTTATTTGATTTTTGTTGGAGTAGTAATACATCCATAGTACATAGTTTATACCTTAAGCTAACTTTATTTTCCTAAATTGCAATGATTTCCTATGGTTAGGCTTAGGAGAGTTAATTTAACAATATATCTGGTTATTTTGGCCTGTTCACACCTACAACAGGGCCCTAGTTGGTCAACTCCACCCCATGTGCACCCTCATTAATGCATTGGAATCCAACCTCCTTGATTTGGGGGATCCAGGTTTGACCAAGTGTGCTAGTGGTGTATTTGTCCTATTTTGGCTCTCCTAGGAGCATTTATTGCCACCTAGAGCCTCCCACTGACCTCTACCTTCTCACCCATGCTTGACTATGACTCATTAATGACCCACCACACTTCACCCACGTTCACACCTTGGTTCGTGATTGTTTGGGCTGAGTTGGGTCTCCATTGGTCCACCTAGGGGGGATTGAGGTCAAATCTCACCATGACACATGTAAAACTCCAATTGGATTCCACAACCTCACAAATTTGTCCAATGTACTACAAATATGTATCATACACATCTTCAAGGTGTGCTATAATAATAACGGTTTGATATTATCACCTTTTACATGTGCTATTCCATCTATTTCTGTCTCTTTGTTTTCTCTTGAATATTTTGTCAAACACTTTGATGGTGAAATTGTTCTAGCTCCTAGATCTAACTTGAGATGCATTTCTCACAATTTTCTAGTTCTTAGACCATTATCAGTTGGCCACCTAATGTATAGTCCGAAGTATCATCATCACTCCGGACTATGATTTTGTCATTATTCTCCTCATTATCCTTATATTCCCCTTTTTCCTTGTTTCTAGGATTTAATGCACTCTCATGCATGATTTTAGGCCTGCTTGAGTCAGTTTCTATAATTTAGGATGCTACCTCAAATTAACTAGCCTCAATTTCATCACCTGAGTTAGTACGAGCTTTGATGACCACTAAAAATCAACTAAACACCTCTTATGCACCCACCATCATTAGTTATCATCAGTTAAATAGCTAATACACCTTCTTGGTCCACCTATTGCAAGTTACATTCAGTTAACTTATCTGCTTCAGGAGTTTTGACTAGGAACTATGTCTAGTAATGTTTTCTATGTTATCTAAGACTTCCACATGTGTGGAGTTCAACTGCCGTTTCAGGCTCACGAATATATCCCTTGTACATGTATTGTAAATGGAACCTCATAGGTGAATAATAATCATATGGAGTTTATACCAATTGAGTTTTTTTATCTTATCTTTCTGCTTCATTATTTTCTCTCCATTATTCTGCTTTTCTATGTTGTATATCTTGTGAGGTTACATTTGATTCAATATCTTCCTGTGGAAATTGTTATATGGTATCAAATCTTCCAGGTTGATCATAACTCACTTAGATTCAATTAAATTCCATATACATCTTCAAAATTTGTTTTGCAAGTACAATCTCAACAACAAAATTTGAAAATCACAGCCAACTTTGAATAGGTACCATGAACTCTACAGATGGTATTATAGGGCCTACCATAACTTGTTTGAAATTTCTTTTCATTATTTTAAATTGTTTATCGCAAAATTTCCTTTGAGATTATGGTTTTACATATATGTTGAGTTGAATATCGTATGTTTGCAATAACTCATATATGTACGTACCCTCTATTTTGGGTTGATATTTCTCACTCCAAAAGATGAGACAGGTTAAGTTCCTTATATGATTTGAAATATTTCTTCGATATATCAAATGGGTCTTCGACGGATATAGGTTTTTTTTATTGTAGAAGAAGTTTTGAGTGAATTGGAAACATGACATCAATCAAGTTTTTGAGTTTTTGTTTAAGCTTACATACATGATTTTATTTACATGTTCTTGAATTTGAAGTTGTTCCTGATATTGAAGAGAAATATCATAGAGATGTCAACACAGTTTCAAATTGTTGAAAGTCTCCTTGTAGTGACTCCTTCTTACTCTGTTGCTTTCCATGATACTGATATAAATTAAGAAGGCATTTTGACTACTCTTGTTGATGAAGAACTGAAAAATATGACATAAATATCAACATAGTTTTAATATGTTGAAAGTCTCCTTGTAGTGACTCCTTCTTCCTTTCTTGATTCCCATGAAGATGATACATGAAGAAGACATTTGAACTTCTTGTTATAATGAAGAACTTAACTATCTCCATCTCCCTCTATTTTGAAATCATTCTTCTAAATTGAACCTTGAATAATAAGTTAATTTTTATTAATCCTATGCACACTTCACTAGATGATGAAGCACTATTTGATCAATAGGATGTTTTGGAGGATAGACCACAGCTTGTAGTTCTTGGTTGCGCCCTCAATGTCAATGTAACATTGGTTCCTATGTATTCCTCTATGTTTACTCACCCACTTCATTCAATATTTACTGAATATGGAGGACACAACCATTCACTTGGAGTTGATTATACTTTATTTGGATCACATCTCATTTGGACCTGATCTCGGGAAGTTCATGTCTAGTGAGCAGCTTCATTTGCGTGCAGACTATGGAGAGATCTAGTACATGATCCATACATAAGAGCAATAACATCAAAATAAGATAGTAATTAACCATTTAAAAAAATAAAATAGAATGAGAAATATGGTCAAATAACATAAAAATAAAGAAGTAGCTGTTTCGAGGATAAAAATCAATTATGAAAATATTAATTGACTATATTTAAGAAAGTAAGGTCAAACAACATTTAAATATTGAAAATATGGTAAGATAACATTGAAGTATTGAAGTAGTTGTATGGAAAATGATAATCAATTAGGACAACATTAATTTAATAATATGAATACATTGGGATTATCCCTTTTATTCTTAAGTATAATACTAAAATATTATTAAAAATGAAACTAATTCAATATTATGTTTATTATTAATTTATTATCTTTACCAGTGTTTAAAATAATATTTTTTTTAAAATTTAATTTGTTACTATTTTCAAGTTATATTTCCAAATTTTAAATAAATTTTTTAAGTTATGGTGATAATATATTTAATTTGTCACCATCCTCATCACCTCGAGAGGATTTCTAGACTTAATTGTGTTAGTGTTATAACATTTATAATTTTTAGAGAGACACACTTTAAATATTAAACATTATTCTTAATTTAAATTAATATGTGAAATGAAAATAAATATTAAATTGAAATAAGTATAAATTAATTATTTATATTGTTAAAGTGTACTTTAATTAAATTAAAGGTTTTGAAAATTATTTGTGTGCATATGAGAAAAGTTAAAGACAAATAAAGATCCAAGTTATGTTATTTGAAGTGAAAGTATTTAACATAAGATTAATAATAAGGGAAACTTTGCCAAATATGGAGTTCAAGAGTAACTGATTTATTAGCTTAAAAACCTCAAAGTGATATATCAAGTGTTAAAAACCTCCCTATGGTTCCTGTTTCCCAGGTTAGAGGTATATGATAGTATCAAGAACGCATTGGTGGTGTTATAAGGAATTATTATTTGAGTTGGATTCCTAAAAGCTTATTTAAGTGACATGGGTTGGGTTTCCTCCATTAACAAAGTCCATGATGCCATGATCCATCCTTGCGGCTAAAAACCTTCTAATGGTGCGAGTATTTGTGCTAAAAGACAAATATTCCATGTTAGGATATTTAGACACTTAGGAGTTAGTTAAGATCAACTTGTGTAATATGTCCGTTAGGTAAAAGTGTGTTTCTTTAGTATGCATTAGTATGCATTTGTAAATATTCTAATCCAATGGTTACGATATGTTCTAGACATATAGTGATCCGATGGTTCAACTTCTCTTAGATCATACCTACCATTGATCCGTGGCTTAACACCCGATTGGTCTATGATCTCTATTTAAAGAGCATAAAGGGTCCTTGGCTAGTTGACCGATTATGATAAGCTCATATGTAACTTTATTTCTTTTGCATAATAAATTGCTCCAAGTAGCTATTTGGCTGGGGCCGTGGACTGTTTCCCTCTCAAGGGTTTTAACCACGTGACAAACATCGGTGTGCTAATCTATGATCTATTTGTGTGAAGCGGTTGCTGAAGATGTTCGGTCTTTTGGGAGTACCCTGTGTACCTGAACATGGTATCAGAGCTTTTATGAAGAACCGCTTTCGGTTTTGATCAAGATTTGGAATCGGTGTTGCCGAAACTTTGAAAGGGTTTTTGGTTCTGGATTTTCTGTATTCTACTCCATGAAAGAATCCTTGACTGCAGCCAGCTATCAAGAGCCTAGTCTTGAATCCTTTTGTGATTCCTTAATTAGAGAGCAAGATAAGCTCATTCATCTTGGAATAATGAACAATGCAGATACATCTGGGAAAGCCTTATTGTCTCAACAGAAAGAAAATTCCAAGCCTCCCAAGAAAAAGAATTTTCACAATAATAAGCAAAACAACAAGGGTCCCAAACCCTCTCAGTTAGCTCCTTCTTTAAAAAATGACAAAGGATCCAAGAAAAAAGGAGAGAAGACAGAGCGTCATTGCAATTTTTGTGGGAAAGATAATCATGATGAATCTAAGTGTTTTAAGAAGATGGCAGCCTTGGAAGCAGCAATGAAGAAGCACCACATCAGCCTAGATTCATCTTTAGAGTCTACCTCTCATGGGCATGCACTTTGTGCTTTTGGTTACTCTTATACTGCATCTTCTTTTTCTACTTCA
Source organism: Pseudotsuga menziesii (assembly GCA_001517045.1). Classification (NCBI taxonomy): domain Eukaryota; kingdom Viridiplantae; phylum Streptophyta; class Pinopsida; order Pinales; family Pinaceae; genus Pseudotsuga; species Pseudotsuga menziesii. The sequence goes on along the minus strand of LPNX010781514.1, from coordinate 211,148 downwards.
ATTGAATGGCTCATTGATTCTGGAGCATCTTATCATATGGCTAAGGATAAAGCCATCTTTTCTACTATGCATGAAAGTAACACCAAACAAATATTTGTTGGTGATGATAGATCTCTAAGTGTTGTAGGATCTGGAACAGTTCCAGTAGAAAATGGTCATTTCAGTGATGTACTATGTGTTCCAAAAATTTCCTACAATTTGTTATCAGTCTATCAAATTACTCATTCAGGTGAAGGTAAAACTCTGACGTTTACACCTCACCAAGTTGTAATCAAGGATTTTAAAAATCCTCAAAATTTCCTTTCTACTGGAACTGTTGATAATATTACCAGGTTGTACAAATTTAACAAGTTTGGGTC
>LPNX010781514.1:136203-210493 GCA_001517045.1 Pseudotsuga menziesii | reverse complement strand
GCCTCTTGGCACGCCTCGGTTCCCTTAGAGCTTGTGCATAGTGACTTGTGTGGCCCTCTTCCATCTGCTTCCTTTTCTGGTTTCAAATATTTCTTAACTTTTATTGATGACTACTCCAGACGCACTTGGGTTTACTTCCTAAAAATTAAGAGTGAAGTATTTAACATGTTCTTGGCCTACAAGGCCCTTGTTGAAAAACAATCTGGTCATGAAATTATTAAGTTAAGATCTGACAATGGAGGAGAATATGTTAACAACAAGTTCACTACTTTTTGCACTGAACAAGGAATCCAACAACAGCACACTGTTCCATATACACCAAAACAAAATGGTGTAGCTGAATGGAAGAACCGCACTTCAAAAGAAATGGCTAATTGTATGATCCAATCTAAGGGACTAAGTCTTCAATATTGGGATGAGGCCATAAATTGTGCAAATTACATAGTTAATCGCACACCCACTAAAGTTTTACAAGGTATAACACCAGAAGAAGCATGGAGTAAAATTAAACCAGATGTAATTCACTTTCGTGTGTTTGGTTGTGAAGCATGGGCTGACATTCTGGATGAAAAATGGAAAGCATTGCAGCCTAAAAGTGAAAAGTGCATATTTGTTGGATATTCTGAAGATGTAAAAGGTTATAGACTTCTTTAGCCCCATTCACATGATATAATCATTAGAAGAGATGTTAAATTTGATGAAAATCTCTTGGCCTGTGAGCCTAACTTGGCAGGTGTGCCATCTTTGGCCTGCGAGCCAGATTCAACGATTGTGCCTTTTTCTTCTTCTTCCAACTTCCTTGATAGGTTTCCAACTCCAGTTTTTTATGATGACAATGAGGATGAAAATCCACCTCCGCCTGCTCATGTTCCTCCAATTGCACCAGCACCAATACTTCCTCGATGGGTCCATTCAACATGTGAAGCAACTGGTGATCTTGCCGGTGATTCTAGAGATCAATGTCGAACACGTTCTCAGTTTCAGCGAGCCTCTTCTCTTTTGGCTCAAGTTTCCAAGAATCATGATCCAGAAACTTTTACAGAAGCTTCAGGAAATCCAGATTGGGATGCAGCTATGGATGAAGAATATCGTTCCTTAATGGCGAATGATACTTGGGATCTTGTTCCTCTTCCAAAAGGAAGAAAAATTGTCAGATTTAAATCGGTCTATAGAACTAAGTATGCATCAGATGGAAGTGTTGAAAGACTTAAGGCAAGGTTAGTTGCCAAAGATTTTTCCCAAGTTGAAGGGATTGACTATAATGAAACCTTTGCCCCTGTAGCAAAAATGAACTCCATCTGCCTTGTTCTTTCTCTTGCAGCCTTACATAACTGGGAAGTCCATCAAATAGATGTCAAGTATTCCTTCTTACATGGTGATTTACATGAGGAAATTTACATGGAACAACCTCCTGGATATGTTCAGAATAACTCTAGCCTTGTTTGTCTCCTTAAGAAATCCTTATATGGCCTTAAGCAAGCTCCTAGAGCTTGGTATGCCAAAATGGATAGCTTTCTCCTTCACACTGGTTTTTCTAGATGCCATTCTGACCCCAATGTCTATACCAAGAAAGCAGGAAACCATCTCATCATACTTGTTCTTTATGTTGATGATCTTATCCTTACTGGCAGTGACCCTAAACTTATAACCCATGTGAAATCCAGACCTTAAGCAAAATTTTGAAATGTCAGACTTAGTACATTTGCATTAGTTTCTTGGTCTCCAAGTCTTGCAAACCAAAGAAGGAATCTTTCTTTCCTAGTCTAAGTATGCTTGTGACCTTCTTCGTCGCTTCCACATGGAATATTGTAAACCAGCCCCTTCTCCCTTCCAGTCCAGAGTCAAACTTTCTACCACTTGTTCTTCCCCTGAAGTAGATGCCACCTTGTATCGCCAGCTTGTTGGTAGTCTTTTATACTTGACTCATTCCTGTCCTGACCTTTCCTTTGCTATTGGTCGTGTTGCCCGTTATATGAAAACTCCTCATGAAAGTCATTGGAAAGCAGCAAAAAGAATACTTCGATATATTCGAGGTACAATTCAGTTTGGGATTCATTACAGTACAGGGGGGGAACCTTTGTTGGTTGGTTTCAATGATTCAGATTGGGCTGGCGATCTTGATGATCGAAAGTCTACTGCAGGTCATGTTTTCAGTCTGGGATCTGGACCTGTCACTTGGGATTGTAAGAAACAACAAGCTCTTGCTCTTTCTTCAACAGAAGCAGAATATCGAGCCGCAGTTAATGCCAGTCAGGAAGCTTTATGGCTTCGACAATTCATTTCAGAGTTTGGATTCGAGTAGCAACAACCTACTCCACTTTGGTGCAACAATCAAAGTGCCATCAAGCTTTCCAAAGATTCAGTTCTACATCAGCGCAACAAACACATTGAGCTACACATGCACTTCATCAGAAATCTTGTTCATGATAGTGTTATTGAAGTTCACTATTTTCCTACAGATGATCAAGTTGCAGACATCTTCACTAAGTCTCTTACAGAAGCGAAGTTTTCTAAACTTTGGTCTATGTTAGGAGTTCAGGAATGTGTCCTTAAGGGGGGATAGGCTCTAATGCCTCCTTCCTTCTCCTAATAGTGTCACTTTTGTAAATCCTTCAATCCTATCCCAAGTTGTTCTTAAGGGGGGATGTTAGGATCTTTAGACACTTAGGAGTTAGTTAAGATCAACTTGTGTAATATATCCATTAGGTAAAAGTGTGTTTCTTTAGTATGCATTAGTATGCATTTGTAAATATTCTAATCCGACGGTCACAATATGTTCTAGACATAGAGTGATCCTATGGTTCAACTTCTCTTAGATCATACCTACGATTGATCCTTGGCTTAACACCCGATTGGTCTATGATCTCTATTTAAAGAGCATAGAGGGTCCTTGGCTAGTTGATCGATCATGAGAAGCTCATATGTAACTTTCTTTCTTTTGCATAATAAATTTCTCCAAGTAGCTATTTGGCTGGGGCTGTGGACTGTTTCCCTCTTGAGGGTTTTAACCACGTGACAAACATCGGTGTGTTGATCTGTGATCTATTTGTGTGAAGCGGTTGCTGAAGGTGTTCGGTCTTTTGGGAGTACTCTGTGTACCCGAACATTCCAGAAATAAGTTATGTGTGGTAGTTTTGAGGTTTTGTTAATGGATTTTGAGCCAAAGGAGCTGTTTTTTTGGCCTAATTCTTGAGTTTCATTGCTTAATCTTGTTCCAAACATTCAGATCATTACCTAGTTCACCAAAAATAGTGATGCACGGAAAAATAAAGTTGCCCAAAAATATGTATAATTTATACAATTCTTACGACTGCAAGATTTCTCTACACTTTATTATGTCCACCATCGCCACCTTTTCACACATTTCCAAATACCATGACCTTCATCATCGATACAAGGATATCCTTCAAACCTGTTATCAAATTTTTAACCATCACTAACTTTTATCTCTATTTAACTAAATCCAAAGCACCAAACTACAAGAATTCCAGTTTCTATCAGTTGCAGCACCAATTTGATTGTTGTGTGACTTCGACTCGTCTCTACCAAACTTTGCAGGCTTGCGTCCAAAGGATTCTGGAGCTCACTCCGATCCCTATTTCTTCACAAGCAATATATTACAGGATGATGAAATTATTGCTCAAGAAATCCCTATTTATCCATTAGTTCCTAATTCCCCTCCCCCATAAAGGCCTTTAATCCCTTAATTAAACCAGAATCCTGAAGTTCTTAGGTGCATATGTGCTTAAAGGTTTTGGAATTTAGCACGTATGGGTTAAGGGGTTTAGGTGTTTGGAGTTAACTAGCAATTCTGGGTTAGGAATTAAGGGATTAGAAGTAAAGGTATTTCACGATTAAAATGATTCAACTACTAGGTAAAATTTAATCTTGCTAAATCTCCCATATAAAATTCCTTCATTTGTAAGTCATTAGGGACAAATGCTTTGTCTCTACTACAGAGATGAATATGGTCATTATATATGCATACCAATACTTTTTATAGAGACCATTGGTTACAAGATATTGCTTTATCTCCAAGGAGAAACTTGACCAAGTTTGTAGAATATGCTTCCAAGGAGAAACTTGACCAATTTTGTACAATATGATTCCAAACCAAACAATATTATGATTTATATATATGATGCCTAGAATTTCTTGTTCATTGAGGGAAGAGGGAGCAAGAGTCTTTAATTTGTGGATTTTGGTGTACTCCCAAATTTTTGGAGAAGAAATTGAGGAGCAATGGGTCATCATACCAGCCTTCCAATATCTTTAACCTTGATTTGAGGATCCTCTCAACATTGTAGATGACACATGAATTTGCATCATGCCAACCATCATGTCTAGAATCCGAATTTTGAACATCTTGCTTTGAGGAGGCTTCCATTTTGAATCCTGCAGATACTTACATAGCCTTGTTATTTCTTTGAAACCTTGATGCATTTGAATATTAATATGATGATGAATAATTATGTCGCATCTTTTTCCAAACTCGGTGATCACTCCCACATTTTTAAGAGCACCCTTATATTCATGCATAGTTTTTCCATAGAAGGGATTATTGATAAAGGGAATGCCATCTTCTCATAGGGGAGAAGATATCCAAATGGAATCAAATAAGAAATTTCTAGCTCGACATTCATATCCTATGGATGTTTTCATCCATTGTCCTTCTCATATAATGTGCATAAAAGCATCCAACAACTTATGTCTTTTTCCCCAAATATTGGATCCACTATAGCAAAATAAATGCATAATTGAAATCTAGAGGGAATAGATATGAGAATATCTTCTATGTTAAGGTGTCTTCCAAAGAATGAAACCAAATCATTAATTGAATACATCAAACCTCTTGCACAAGGTGGTAATTTAAGGTAATCTTTAGGAAGGGCCCTATGGAGCTCACTAAGTGAGAGATTCTTTATCTTAGACATAAACAAAAGAACTTCAATATGAATACTAGAGAGTTGTTGCTTTACAACTTCAACATGTCATTCATGGATTTAGATGCTTTGATGGTCCCTTTAGGACATAAGGCCTACTTTTTATCCCCTTTTCATGTTTAAATCCCCAATACCATGCATACCTAGTGCTAATTTTTTTTTTAATGTTATCCATATCTCCATTTGAAAGCCGTAAATCGTCTCAATAAATCATATATGGTGGTTCAAGGAATAATTCTAGGATATTAATCCTATTCCCTATAATAGTCATTATAAGAGCCTAATCCGTGAGCTTCCTTCACCAACCATGGCTAACACCTTCACACCCATACCTAGTGCTTAAAAAATTATAATGGTACCCACATGCACCCTCAAAGGTCAAGGATGCAATGGAGAGATGATGTCTCGTAGTTCAAGGTGACATTCTTAGACCAATATGCCTAGAATCTTCTTTTAGGTCAAAAGGCCTAGGTTTCTATCCTTTTCCATGTCTATGCTTCCATGACCCAATCCCTGTGCTAAAACCCTTCTAATGGAGCCCATATCCCTTCTTAGAGGCCATAGGTCCCATAGAAAGCTCATGTTTTGTTCTTTATCACCTTTCCCATGTTCCTTGAGCCCTAGAAGCCACCTTTAGCACATAAGGCCCAAGTTTCATGCACTAGCCATGGTGAGGGCAACTTAAGCTATATCAAGTGTTCAAAGCCTTCCTATGGTTCCCATTTCCCAAGTTAGAGGTATATGATAATCCCAAGAAAGCATTGGTGATGTTACAAGGCATTATTAGTTGAGTTGGATTCCTAAAAGCTTATTTTAAGTCACATGGGTTGGGTTTCCTCCATTAACAGTTTCCATGGTGTTAATGACACCATGATCCATCCTTGCAGCTGAAAACCTTCTAATGGTGCCAGTATTTCCACTAAAAGACAAATATTCGAGAAAGAAGTCATGTGTGGTGGTTTTGAGGTCTTGTTGATGGATTTTGAGCCAAAGGAGCTACTTTTTGGGCCTAATTCTTGAGTTTCATTGCTTAACCTTGTTCCAAACCTTGAGATCATTACCTAGTTCACCAAAATTACCAATTGTGCTAATATGCTAACTCAAAGGTGAAGGATTCTCTTGGGAGATCATAAGTGTTGGTTCACTACATTGTTTCTCGATTTGGATGTGGAATATTATCCTTTAAAAACATTATTAACAAGCAAAGCATATAGGAAGAAGGAAGAACTGCTTTATGGGCACTTTTATGCTAACTAATTCTCTGGTGCTCCTACCATATCTACATGCTAAGAAAAACTCGCGAAACTGAGCTTATCAATACTTTTGTTAGCAATTTTTATTGAAAGGACCAGGAATAGTGATCGATACTCTTGTTAGCAATTTTTATTGGAAGGACAAGGAACAGTGACGGACGGAAAAACAAAGTTGCATAAAAACAGGTATAATTTACACAATTCTTACCCGTCCACAGTTTCTCTACGCTTTATTATGTCCACGGTCGCCACTTTTCACACATTTCCAAATATCATGACCTTCATCATCGATACAGGGATATCCTTCAGACCTGTTATCAACTTTTTAACCATCACTAACGTTTATCTCTATGTAATTGAATCCAAATCACCAAACTGTAAGAAGTCCCGATTCTATGAGTTGGAGCACCGATTTGATTGTTGTGTGACTTCGACGGGTCTCTGCCATGGCTTGCCACCAAACGATTCTGGAGCTCAATCCGGTCCTTATTTCTCCACAAGCGATATATTACAGCCTGAATCTGCACCTTAATTTCCACACAGATCCCAAATTAGATATATGACGGCATCAATCCAACCATTTTACAGACAGGAAATTAAGGAATTGCATTCTGGGAATGGTTGGTTTGAAAATCGAATATTCAACTGGAATTTGAGCAAGGAAAGTAAATACAAGAGAATGGAGTCTGGAACAATATTGATCTCTGCACACTCCTACTCACACCCACTACTATTTTGCTCTCTCTTACTCACACCCACTACTATTCTGCTCTCTCTTGCTTACGCTGTAACAAATTCATTATACAACCACGAGGAGCTCGATTCGAATCACAGAGATAGGATTCAACTTCCGCAATACAAACAAACCCTATCTTTATCTAAGTTCTGCCTAGAATCACGGTTGAAACAGACCCAATAAACCAAAACACTGTTGAAACAGACCCAATAAATAAACCATGAACTAGGATTTGCAGATAATATTCAATATCACATGATGCATGCAATCAATATGTGAGGCAATCGTCGGCTGAGCTGTTAATAAGAATAGATTGGGATTTTGAGATAGAGGATTTGAAAGGAAACAAGTTCCCAGCTCCGGCCAGAGATTAAAGATGTTCTTGTTTTAGAAAAAGGAAAAGGTACAAGAATATATGAGCATAAACAATGGCAGGAGAAGCAAGTGCACTGGGATAACCAAAGTCCCTACAGCCCTACTTCTCAATAATATGATCCCAGTCCCTACAGCCCTCAGTTCCACTCCCCCACGGATTCAAGCACCAAGTTACCAGATGGAACACACGCTCCTATCTCCGTCGAATGGATGGATGCTATAATATTTGTATGCTTTACATTCCCGACGGCCTTACAGAAACTTGGATTCTGAGCTCTGCCACTCGAAGCTGAACATTCTCGCAAAATGTTCGTGACGGTCATAATCCGGTTTATGTGGGAAGCCAGCGCAGGAGGGTCGTCGTACCAACAAATATCTGAATCATCCTCTATTACGTGAGCTACTACCCAAGGCCGAGGAGGAGTTTTGGAGGTATTTTCATTCGCTGCGATGAAGTAACATTTCAGCATGTGATTTCAATCATAGCAAGTAATGTTAGAGGGCATTGTTCGGGGTTGAAAGAGATTGGAGCCTTCCGGCTGGAATGCATTCGGCCTTCTATAGTTTGCGAGTTTGGTAGCAGAGTATTTTGGATAAGCCTTGACCCTTGGCATTTAAACATAAAATGCAGTCTAATTTAAATAAAAAATAAAATGCAGTCTGTTAAATAAAATGCACTCGGAGCTTCTACTGCCTTGAGGTGGAGCGATGGTACATTATGCAGTTACTATATAAACAATTTAATATCCAAATAAAATGCAGTGGGAGCTTCTTCTACTGCCTTGAGGTGGAGCGATGGTACATTATGCAGTTACCATATAAACAATTTAATATCCAAATAAAATGTAATATCCAAATAAAATGCAGTGAGAGCTTCTTTTCCAGCCTTGACGCTGAGCCATGTAACATTATGCCATTTAATATGCAGAGAAAGTGTGGGTCTCAGGCAGGTCTGGGTCTCACGGAGGGTAGCTGACCCCTGTGCAAATAGTCGGATAACTAAGTAAGCTGAATACTTCACTGGTCAGATGGACCCTTACCAGATGGACCCCTTACAAATCTTTACACTCTTATTAATTAAGCAACAAACTAGTTTTTTTTCTAACCTAAAATCCATCTTTAAAACACATTTCTAAAACCAAAACCCAAACCCTATCTCTAAAACCCAAAATCGATTTGCCATCCTCCAAACCTTTATCACTTTTTTTTGTTTGAAATCTACAAATTTAATCTACTTGCCATCCTCCAAGCTTTTATCATTTTTTTGTTTGAAATCTACAAATTTACTCTATGGATTAGAGAAAATGACAAAAAGAAAAAATACTTTTGAATCCAAATGGTGATACTTTGGAAATCTACCTTACTTTGTCTTAGTGAATACTTTTACAAGTCCCTTTCAAAACTCTAAAAATCTTTGACCAACAACCTCATGTAAAAGAACAATATTTTTTTATCTTAAATTATTAATAATATCATTATTTATTTAAATAATAATTTTCAAGTTACATAAAAAAAATAACACACATGCTCTAAATGATTTTTTCAAAATTGACAGGATCAACAAGATTTTTTCAAATTGACACATTGGCAAAGGATTTTCTTTAGTTAATGCATCTAAAATATAGATACCTAATGCTTGTAAAACATGGATATCTAAAGTAATCATTACATGAAATTAGAGATTTTACACAAAGTATTCAGCAATTCATTAATTCTAAAAAAGCATACTTATTTTTGTTGAGCAAAATAAATATTCCTCTAAAGCAAAACATGAATATGTAAAATACATTGTTAAGCAAAATACATCTTCCTGTAAAGCAAAATGAGGAATATGTGATATAAATATTCCTCTAAAGTAAACATAAGAATATGTGATATAAATCTTCCTCTAAACCAAAATAGGTATATGTAAAATACATATTGTTGAGCAAAATCCATCTCCCTCTAAAGCAAAATGAGGAATATGTTATATATTACTATGATGAAAACAATACATCCTCCTGAAAATTTTGAGCCAAAACAAATAGAAAAAAACATGTAATCTATCATCTATCAAGCATTTTTCCACTAAAAAGCCTAAAACTTGGATATGGTTATGGATACCACCATATATTAATGTTAAGGGAATGAGAATGATAGTTGTGCAAAGGCAGTGTTCATAACACTTATTATGCAAAATTGCTAAAGACTAAATAAAAAAATTGGATATAGGTTATAACACCTAGTTTTGGCCACTATCCTAGTGGGTTCGTGGTGCAAGCAAAGCATAATGAGAGAGGGCGTCCTGTGTCCCTGCAAAAATGCAACTTGGTTCCTGGGATCTCTTGCAACTTCTTCAGCCGTTTGGAGCCTAGAAGCCTCTTGGTCTCTTGCAGCTTGTTGAGCTCTTACAACACTGATAGCCTCTTGGTGTGTTGCATCTCTCGCATCTATTGCTGCTGCTTGTTGAGCTCTTGCAACTCTAGCATCTGTTGTTGCTGCTTGTTGAGCTCTTGCAACTCTAGTAGCCTCATGCTCTCTTGCAGCTCTCGCATCTATCGAAGCTTCTTGAGATTTGGTTGCTTCTTCTGAGCTTGAATTCTTGGAGAGAAAACTTTCCATTCTCTGTCATAGATGTCATAGATTATAGAGAGACTAAAGGAATCATAATCCATTGTTGTTGTGGAATCAGAATCTTGCAAAAACAATAATATTAGTTAGAGAAAATGTGGCACTAAGCTTTGTGGAATCAAAATCCTGCAAAAACAATAATTTAGCTTGAGAAAATGTCGCACAGAAACAACGTCTCAGCTTTAAACTTTACCTTCAATTCTTGATGTAAGCCTTGAGGGTGAATGTAAGATCTCCAAGTATGTCTCTATTTAAAGCAAGAGTTGATAATGTGATTTTATTATTTTAGATAACCACCATCCCGCTACCCCATTTGGCATTAAGTGTTTAATAATAATTACATAACATTCCATTAGCTTCTTTGACTTTTAATTGTGAAATAATAATAAGGATAAAAATGCATTAATGAGTATTGTTGGTCAATAACTAAAAAACCGCATGTCAAACTATCCACGGTTTGCATATCTCTCTATATATTAATTTATATAATTTTTAATATAGATAGTAATTTTTTGTTTTGGTTATGTAATTAGTTTTATTAAAAAAATAAATTCAAAATGATCTTAATGTCCTCTCATTTGAACTAATTTGTAAAAATTTGTAAAAATAAGATAGTAATTAATCATTTAAAGAATTAAAATAGAAACAACATAGATCCATCTAAAAGGTATCTACCAAGCACCCACATATCAAATCTCTCAAGGTGCAAACCATTTTTTAGAGTGGAGACGTGTAATCTAATTTTTATGGTTTTAGTTTATCTAATTTTTGTTGTTATATGTATATATGTAATTTTAAATAATTTTAATTTAATTTTACCCAACAAGTCAATCTTAATATTTTTTATTTTATTTTTTGTTTTGAGAATAATAATCAACTATGTAAATATTAATTGAGGATATTTAAGAAAGTAGGGTCAAACAACATTGAAATGTTGAATTAGTTGTATGGAAAACAATAATCAATTAAATCAACATTAATTTAATAATATCAATAAACTTGAATACCAATTATCTTACCTTTTATTCTTAAGTATAATACTAAAATATTATTAAAAATAAGACTAATTCAATATTTATTTTTATTATTAATTTATTATCTTTAACATTATTAAAATTAATATTAAAAAGATTTTAGCCCGCACAGGTGTGGCTCATTGGCAGTTCCGTTGTAATGAAGTTGTATGTAAAATGGAGGTTACGAGATCAATCCCACCCGGATTTAACCGTATCCCATGTCTTGCGGAGGGTGTGGGGAACCTAGGTTATAGTGGTAGCGGGAATGGATCCTTGGACCCTGTGTTACGCGAGTACCAGCCCGCCCTAGTTGCAGATTCCCTAGTCAAAAAAAAATATTAAAAAGATTTAAAGGTTGATATTTTCTATATTTAATTTCTTATCATTTTCAAGTTATATTTCCAAGTTATAAATAAAATTTTCAAATTATGGAGATAATATAGTGGAGACTAACCATCCTCGTCACTTAAAGAGGATTTCTAGACTTAATTGTGTTAAGTTTATAAACATTTATAGTTCTTAGAGAGATGCACTTTAAATATTAAACATTATTCTTAATTTAAAGTAATGTGTCAAATGAAAATAAATATTAAATTGAAATAAATATAAATTATTATTTATATTTATAAAATGTACTTTAGTTAATTAAAAGTTTTGAAATTATTTATGTGCATATGGGAAAAGTTAAAGACAAATGAAGATTCAGGTTATGTTATTTGAAGTGAAAGACTTTAACATAAGATTAATAGTAAGTGAAACATTGCCAAATATAGAGTTCAACAATGTGATGAGCTTTCAAAGATTAGATCAAAAGCATATTCTCTATGATAAGTATTGTGATGGAGCTAAAGGGATATAGAGGTGAAATGAAGAGTTGGTAAAATAAAAAGGAGGAGAGTTCCATTGAGGTCGATATTCATTTGAAGGAAAGATCCAATTATGGAAAGAATCGAGGTCCTATAATGAGTAGATAAACAAGGGAATATGAAACAATCCTTCACAACCTAGAGAAAAATTGACTAAGCAAGCATTGTGCTCATTAGTTTTCATAATCCACCTATAGCTCTAGGACACATGTTGATGTAAGGATCATTGTGAAGGTGAAATGGGCTATCACAAACCCACTTATATGTGGCCTTCAAACCATTTGGACAACTAAAGGAGAATGTATAGGCACTCTCAATGTTTGATTTTGTCATCTATATTAAGTGGGTACTAAACATATTGAATAATCTAAGGTATGAAGTAATTTGAGCTTAGTAGACTAATTTTACTTAAAATGTGGTGTTCATTCTTCATTCTTCACTTACTAAAAGGAAATATACTCTTAATTGAAGACACCAATATAATCCATCAACCTTCTTGCTAATTCAACCAAAGTCAATGTAAGTTAGACACCATCGATTCCTAGATTTAGCCTTGATTATACACAATCGGGTATAAGTTGAATTATCATTCCTATACCTATGAGACATGCTTACAAGAATCCTCAAGCTTCATCACCCGCATATTTACTAACGTTGTGGACCTTGAATTATGTACTTTTTAACCATTTTTGTTTAGTAATACCTCTATAATTCTCCAGCATGCGCTTCTACATAGAATTTACAAAGGCCCCATTCGTAATTGCTTAGGTGAATTCTATAGAAACATTTACCATCATTATGACCTACCCATTTCCATTATTCATCCACATATGCAATCAATCTTACCATCCTACCCAAAGAGAAATGCATACAACCGATGGTAGTCGAATAGTATGCCCAATCACCCCCAAACACATTTATTAAATGCTCCAAATAGAAAAAACTCTCTCGCTAAAGTGGGAGGATATTGATCAATATGTAATTACTACAAATTATAAATTAATAACTCTATTTAAGTGACAAATATATTGGAAACAATTTTACTTGAAGGGGTCATTCTCTTATAGATAGTTCTACCCTTTTTCATCCAAATTTTTCTCTCCCAAGGTTAAAGATGTAATTTCAAATATGAGTCTATTTTTGAGGCATCAAAACAATTATTGTTTTGATGAATTAATGTTAGGGTTGTTTAATTGGGTATATTCAACAACCATTATTTCAAGTTCCCATTTCTTAGTTATTTATTGTAAATACCCCACTGAAGTAATTCATAACCACTTATTTCATTTTTCATCTCTGAAGGGTTTAAACTACCGATAATATTTCATTTATATGATGTTATATTTCCAAGCAGCCGTGTTTGATCATTCCAATTTAAAAAGGTTAAATAATTAGTCAAATCTTTCACCTATGATTTAATAGATTCATGTTCTGAGGGTGAATCCATGAAGATGGGTGTCTATTTTTCGGGGTCTTATGAGAAAATAAATTTGATTTTTTCATGTTTTTCAACTTTGGGCGAACAAAAGTGATATTTTCGTTTAGAATTTCACTTTTAAGTAAAAACAAAACTTTTAGAGAATTATGTTAGCTTTCTATTCATAATTTTTTCAATTTATTTTATTGAGATTTGATATCTCGTTTTGGAAAATGTTTGACAGTGTGTCCTTATAAAATGAAAATACTAAAAAATAGACATGTTTGGTTGCGCCCCTAAAATCATTGTTAAACTTGTGTTTTGATAAAACAAAATATGTTGCGACAATCTACACACAATATACTATTGCGATGACTATAAGTTTGTAACCAACGGATCTATATACTAATTATAATATTTTTTTGAATTCGATCAATGAGGAAACCTTGTCGATTTTCAACATGTGTTTGGTTGCACCACTTTTCTCTCAATTTACTATAAAATTTAAAAATCTACCAATACCCTTTTGAAGTAGACACTCCAGTTAACCGCACCGTATTTGTTTCAATTTTTTAGGTGGTGTATTTTTAAAGTTATATATTTTTCATTTCACTGCATGTTGAAAGAGATGAAACGAAACTCGACACATGTTAAGAAACAAAAAAAAAAATCAGATCTCACCTATACACAACAAAATCTATACCTACGGAAAGTAGATTTAATGACGAAACTAATGGTATCAAGTCTGACAGTCTATTTGTAGTGTAAGGCATCCATTTTACCTTTCGAAAATGGAGAAACCTGAAAATTGTGCAGGTTTCAGGTCTTAGAGGTTATTCATCCTAACAATGTTTTTCCCTTACAGAACCTTTATTTACAACGCAAACGCAAAAAAAAAATTGTCGGTCGGGAAAAAAATTCGTCGGCCGAATTTTTTTTTAGCTCATGTTCTTCTAGTTATTTTCCATCAATGGTTGGTTATCTATTCATCAACTATAAGTTATCCATGCATCACTACGAGATATTTTTTATATTCTTTCCTTTTTTTATAATAGATTATTTCGAATTTTGAACGATTTCCATAGAATCAATCTCGATAGTAAACAATAATAATACATTACAATTCATCATATTACTAGCACACCCACATAGTTTGTGGTTGGATCACATAGATAGGGATCAAATGGTTGAGAGATAGTGATGGTATGGAAGACACTTTAGATTTTTTTTATTCCTCATATTCCTCCAGTTAAACACTGTTCAACTCTCATTTATCCATGCCTAGCTACATGTTATCACTCACATTCTTCCTGTTATCCATTTATCAATTATAAATTATTTTTTATATTCAATTTTTTTATCTCACAAATTTCTAGTTATTTGCCATGAACTGTTGGTTCTTCATTCATCAACTACGAGTTATCCATGCATCACTACCACTTATAAGTCATGCATGGATACCACTTATCCATTTTTAAGGCACCAATTATTATTATTATCATTGTTATTATATATATATAATTGTTTATTTCTTATTTTGAACGACTCCCATATAATCAACGTCGACAATACACTTGTCTCATCCTTGTCCGTAGATCAAAACACATAGGTCATAGTCCACCCCAAATCTAATAAATCAGGTTTTAACAATTGTTATGTCTATTAAAAAAAATTGTGATTTTTATATTAATAATGAAGTTTGGTAGAATTTAATGTATTTTCAAATGTGGAACATGTTTGGTTTTTGCATTAATAATAAAAATTGGTGGTCTTAAACGTATTTTGTAAAAGTGCGCAATTACATATATATTGAATTAGTTAAATTTGAGTAGTGCACTTTGAACTTTATGGTATCCTGACGTGAGGTCAATTTTTGAAAATATCTTTGCTCCATCGATGTCATCAATCATGTCGTTTATTCTTGGTAAGGGATACTTGTTTTTAACTATAATCTTATTTAATTGTTTGTAATCTATGCACATTCTCAAAGTTCCATCCTTCTTTTTAACGAACAAAATAGGTGCTCTTCAAGGAGATACACTAGACCGAATATATCCTTTGTCTAGTAACTCTTGTAATTGTATTCTTCATTTCGTTAATTCTGGGATACTCATATGATATGGAGCTCATGATACGGGTGTTGAAAACGACATTAGATCTATGGTAAAATATAAATATCGTTTAGGTGGTAATACTGATATCTTATCACGAGATACAACTTCAAATTCCTTTAAAATAAGAAATTGTTCCAATTCCATTTTTTATTTTTCGGGCTCAAATTCTTTAATTTTGATGCCATAAAGTTGACACCCTTTCCTAATACACTTTTTACGTTGTAGTGCTGAAATTTGTCGTGTAGATAAAGGTCTATAAATTTCCTTCATTGTATGATACTTATCCTCCTCATCCACACTACTAAATTTTTTATGCAAATAGTCAATAACAGCTTTATGAGATTCTAACCAATCCATACCTATCAAAATGTCATAGGATGCTAGGGGAAGTATATTTAAATTAACTGAGGTATCCAAGTCATTAAAACCTAATAACAAATCTTTAACTATATCCGTAACTTTCCTTTTTACCCTTATTGCCAGCTATACCAACCATGCATTTTTTTGTTTTTCCTTACTATGTTTACACTTTTCAACTACTTTTGGTGCAATGTAACTTAAACTAGATCCTGAATCGATAAGTATAGAAACATGTATGTTCAAAAATTTACCTTCTACTTCCAACATGGTGGATTGATGGTCCGCCTGCCAATATTCCAAAGAAACATTAACTATAGGGATATTCCTATCTATGTCATTCACAGTAGAAGCTTCCTGCAACATGCTTACGGGTTACTATTCCATCCTCCACTGGAATTTTCGGTACTCTTTACCCCATTGCTATTGGTTGAACCTCGCCTGTTGTAATTGTTATCAGTATGACCTCTTGTTCCTTTTCCAAAAGGTGAGGGTTTAAATCCTTTCCTACGTTGATCGATCTTTTCATTTTTTCTTTTTTTCCAACTTCTACTCAATTTGGATCTTTCTTTAAACAAATGGTAGCACAAATAGGCCTTTCTAATTGCTTCATCCATTGTTTAGGAATTTCAAACACAATATTTTCCTTATACACTGGGGGTAAACAACTGATAAAACTGTATACCTTAGCTTTTTCAACTCTTAGGTATGGTACATAGCGTTGTAAATTTCCAAACTTGGTTACGGATTCTTCCATGGTTAACAATCCTAGTCTCAAATCATTGAATTATTGGGCTTTCTCATCATAATATCGTTCTGACATATACATTTTTTAAATAGTTTAAAAAACAAAATTCCAACTCAACTCTTTACTACGTATGTTGCTGACACTTTTAGCCTCCTTCCACCACAGAGCATATTTTCCGCTCAGCTGAAAAAAAGATAAAGGTGCCCTCAAATTATCATCATATCTGTACACTTGAAAATTGTGTTTGATATTTAACAACCAAGATTCTATTGCTTCCTCAAATTCTCCATCAAACATGGGGGGCCTTAACTTTTTGAATTCTCCCTATAACTCTACAAGTATTTCTTTTTGTTTTTCTGTATTCATTTCATCACCTTTGTTTAAATCCTGGGGGGTTATAGGAATGCTATTTGTAGTTTCCTCACTAGTGCAACTTTGTAGTGCTCTTTTTATTTTCTTGTAATGAACATAAAATAAATATAATAATTAAATTGCTAATGTTACCTTAGTAATAAAATATATTAGAATTCAGAATCAAGTTGCTAATTTTACCATAGTAATAAAAAATATTTCTATCAAAACTTTCTAACATTCCTAACATTCTCAACTCCTCAACACTGAAAATATTTACATCTACAATCATACATAAACTTAATAATACATACTTTCATATATTTTGCACCTATCAAAACTTCCTAACATTCCTAACCTTTCCTAACATTCATATATTTGCACCTATCAAAACTTCCTAACATTCTGAACATTTCCTAACATTCATTCATATATTTGCACCTATCAAAACTTCTTAACATTCTGAACATTTCCTAACATTCATTCATACATTCATATATTTGCACCTATCAAAACTTCCTAACATTCCTAACCTTTCTTAACATTCATTCATATATTTGCACCTAAAACTTCATAACATACCTAACATTCCTAACATTCTGTTGAGGCCTGGAAATTCCCAGGAAACAACAACAAGGGATTCTCCCCAATCAACGTTCCCAACTAGCTTGTCACTGTTTGGTGTAGGGAATCCGTTCAGTTTGCGGTCTGGCTATCGTAGGTCAAGTAACAAAAACAAAAGGGTTTTACCGGTTGCGCCCTGGTCCACCGTGTATATTTATATTTTTGTTTTTTGACTTTAAGTAAGATATGCAAGTGCCTATCTAAGATGCAGAATGATGAAGAATGCGAGGAGTGGTCACAATGTGATGCGCAGGTTCTTACCTCTCATCTTAGACTCTCTCGCATCTAAATCACACACAACTGAAAAAACAATAGTAACTAAGTTGTCCCTAGGGACCAAGATTATTAATTCATGAGTAATGTAATACTGTTCATATGTTAAGATAAATCACAGATAGTTGTTCTTGGAATCAAAACACATAAACATGAATAAATATATGCACAACAAGATAGCTCGTCATCTGTTAAACCATTCATTACTCATAGTGGAAATTATCACAGAATAAACCAGAGAACATTCAAATAAGAACATAGGTTTAGAAAGTTAGAACGTTCTCATAGTTAATGAAACATAGCTGAAAACGAAATAGTTCCCCTTCAACATTGTTCATTTCATCACATTTAAACATTCCACACAACACTTTCTCCAACAGGAAAAAAATGTAATTTTATTATTGCAAAATGAAGTAGTTCCTCTTACAACAAGTAGTTCACAAGTTTCTCCAGGAAAAAGCCCCTCTCCTATCTAATTCTTCTATGTTTATACAAAAGCAAAACTGTTGGGATGCCCACAAATGACTCTTGGGCTTCCCCAATGCTTCACCTCCCATACTTTTCTTACATTAAGTGCTTATAGAACTTACAATATATTACAATAAAAACAAACAAATAAAGCACTCATGAGGAGGGCCTTGCTTGACTGTTCAAGAAATTCTTCCATGCTGAAGCTTTTGAGGCAATGTTTTCAAACTCAGAAGGTTCTAAAAAATGAATATTGATTTCAAATTTAGCGGCCTGATTTCTTATTACTTCGATCCTGGTTGAGCTCAGGCGTAGTTGATCCTCTAGCAATTGTACACTGACCGCTGAATGAGCTACCTCATTTCTCAGGGTTTTCTCATCTAGGGCTTTGATGTGCTGAATCCTTTGTTCATCTTCCTAATATCTACTTTGCAACATCTCCAAAAACAGGTTGTGGTCTGGAAAGGTGTCCATCCTCTGTTCAGCAGCAACTTGGCAACGATTGTAAGTAATCAAAATCCTCCTACAGAACTCTGTACAAGCTCCCTTTGTATTTTTTACAGCCTTCTTGAATTCTTCGGCTGTGTTTATGGAAAACTCCAATAAATCATAGTCTTGTCTCAGGCCTTGTTGATCTTTTGCTGGCAGGTCCATAGGGATTTCCTCATTGGCCTCTAATCTCGCCATTCTTCCCGTCAGGACTTCTAAAATGTCCTGCGATCTGTCCACAAAATATGAAGAAGTTTCCAAAATTTCTTCTAGTCTATTGCCCACCTACAAGATCCTGCACCTCTCTTCTTCTATAGATACTTGCAGCTGGTGCATCTTGCTCCTTTGTGCTAAAACATGCTCCTTGAAAGGATGAAGGTTAGCTTGTTGTTCCCTAGCTTCTTATAGAGCTGCTACTAATGAAGTAACTTGTTCTTTAAGCTCTGCTGTCTGCACCTGAGATTTCCTCTCTGACTCCTCCAAGGAAGCTTTCTATAACTCCAGCTCCCCTATCTGACTTAGCAACTGATCTTTTTCTGTATGAAGGCTTTCACATATCGTTTTCAACCCATCCTTTTAAGTCCTTAGCCCCTGACATTCCTACTGCAATTTTTCTAGACTTTCCTAGGCAACCTCCAAAGATCTCTTCTATACTTCGAGGAACTAGAGGTCTGCTTTTGAAGACTTTGTTTCATGTTGCATGTCTTCAAACTTCCTTTTCAATTTACTACTTTCCTGTCTCTCCCTTCTTAGGGTATCTTTTAGTTGGGCAACAGATTTCTTTGACTATTCAAGATCAGTCATTATCCTATCCACATTGTCCTTAGAAGCATGGATCAATGCTGCTCCAGCTCTGATAGTGAATCTTGGGTCCTTTTCTATCCCATACACCACTGTTGTATCATTTATCATTTTCCCCGACTGCCCCCCAGTCTCAACGTTCCTCTTGGTCCTCTTCACAATTCTTTTTGTTTCCCTGTCGTAAAAAATAGTGTTGAAGTACGGCACCTCTTCCCCTTTCTTCTGTTCAAAAGGGATCAGTCTTAGGGTAGGAACAACAACCTGTCCTAATGTGTTGCTAGCAGCTGCCTCGGGATCTTGAAAATCAGGATTACCAACATCCTAAAACTGAATTTCTACATGATCGGAAGCTTGTTGCTCTGTCAATTTTAATCTTTCTGCTTCCTGCTTCCTTAGTTCCTCGTCCATTTTCCTTTTCCTTTCTTCTTCTTCAATCCTGGCAGCTTCTTCTGCATTTCTAGCTGCTTCTTGTTCAGCTTTTATCTTTTCTTCCTCCTCACTTTTAAGCCATCTTTCGGCCTCCTATGCTAGTCTCCTAGCATCTTCATCTCTTTTCCTAGCCTCCTCTTCCTCTAATTTTTTCTGCTCATCTTGTCCTTTCCCGCCTTTAGTAGTGATTTTCTTTTTAAATATTCTTTTTAATGCAATTATGTTTTCTACATTTCAGAAAATTGATTCGTCTTTATCCCAGTGGCTTGTATACTCAAAATGTACATTTGCTTCCCTGCAGTGCTTTGCCACTTTATTCCGAGAATCATTCCTGTGGAAATTTATTTCCCCAAAATGGAATTTCCCCAATTCTTCTACAAATTCATCGGCTTTCTTAACTCTTGTGAACTTATAGCTTCCCAACCTGAATGGTAGGGGAGGATAAGTTGCATTTTTATGTTCAAATAAAAAACTCCCTATGCCATCCAAGAAGACCTTCCTGACTACCTCCTTGTGTACCACATAATCAGTGGCATACTTTGGAAGTAGTGAAGGTGCTCTAGAGCATCCATACATTCTGATATACAGTCCATCCTCCGTAAGTAGTAATCCACATATTCTTCAATAACCTGCAACGCTTCTTCCGACATGCAATTGCATTCTTTTAAGAAAATCAATGTATATAATGGCATAATGAAGTGTTCACACACTTCTCTATAGTGAATATGGTACTTATGTGCCCACAGTGGCTTGTAAGCTGAGTAGACTGGTGTTCTCTCTCGGTCCCAAATACACCTCAGGTTTGGGAAGGGTTGGTTGCATAGTATGCAATCAATCAGTATAGAGCTCATGTAGAACTCTGATTTTTTTTGGGACACTCCTCCCAAAGTTGAAGCAATGTAGGCCGAGAGGCTGTTTGACACAATGTTCGCCCAGTTGAACACGGTCCCTTGGGTTGCAACATAGAAGATGATAGGAACCCAACCCAACTTAAAACTTTTACCGTGGGCTCTTCTGAAAATCCTATGCAGCATCAAGGCAATGAACCTATAAGGGGTCCTTAAGGTGGCAGTGTCATACTCCCCTGATGGACTAGTTCTGAAACTCTTGCCAGGTTCCAGCATTCTTTTCAACATCTCAACTAGGTCTAGATTAATTTTCTTTAGCCAGTCTTCAGTCAAGTATACCTGGGCTTTCGGTAAGTGGTAGGCTAGTGATACGTAACAAGGGCTATAAGCAACATAACCCTGTTTGTCAATGTTGGCCAAAATCATGGTAGTTACGTCTACCATGGGAAGAATCCATCCAATCACCTATGAGCACGGGAAAAGCTCAGGTCTGGTAGCAACCCTCATCAAAGCAGATCTCTCTATATTTGCATATATAGTTTCTTCCTCAAAACTTGTGTCAGGTACCTCCCGATGTGTTATCAGTCTGTAGATTCCCCCCCATTTATATTCAGGTTCCACACCCACTATGCATCTGGTGTCTTCGTAAGTGTATTCAACCTTGGTGACAATTTCAACATCAGGTTCCTCCTCCACTATAGGGGCTTTCTTCTTTTGCCTTTTAGACATCTCGTATTCAGAAGGATTTCCCTATCATACACAAAATCCTTTAGGTCCTGTTGAGCCATTTCTAAATAATATTCAAAGAATGGAGACAAACTACATGAGCATTTACCTCGTTTAGGCTAGTCATGATTGAAGCTATGAAAAATAAACAAACAACATTTAACTACCAAGTGTTCCTGCACAAAAACGAATCTGTAAAAAGAGCTAAAACCTGCCCAGGACTAAAAAATTACGTAATCGACTCATAACATCATGGCCTCGCTAAAATGAAGAAAAGCCCCCCTGTTAAGGAAAACAATTTCAACTACCCCCTCGGTGCTATGAAATAAATCGTCCTATTCCCAAATCTCATCCTAAATGGGGTGTAACCTCAAAACCGTGACCCTAGTCCACAAGAAACGCGAGCGACCCAAAGACTGGGAAACCAAAACCTTGGTACTTCGAAATAAACAAGAAAACACCTTCCTCTGGAAACTAACAGGGAACTACCCTCCCCAGACGGCCATACACATACTGGGGGAAACTAGTGCAGACAACATAACGCTTGTCTGCACCGGTTTCCCAAGAAGCCAGGTGCGGTTCACAAGCTCATAACGGTAGCGAATCTAATCATTCAACAAAAAAAAATACCCACACCGGACAACCATACCATCTACACAAACAATATAAGTGCTGAAAAATGTAAACATAGGTATTCATTAACTGTAGAGGTGGGAACTAACCAAGGGAGACAACACTAGTTCAACAATTCAAAAGGAAGAGGTAGAAACAAGGAAAAAGGCCTACCTGGCAAGGCGTTGTTCGATTAGCGAGTAAAACCCGCAAACTTCCATGTTGACGCCACTAGGAATGGGGTACTGATAGTTAGTACAGTGTCCTGCTCGAAACAACAACGACAAAGTGGGGAATTCATAGAAAAAACAATAGAAAATAATAAACCCCAATCCCCCAATATATACATCCCGGTAAACAAACAATCGGCGGGAAAACATGACCATCGGGTGACAAAATGACTAGGGGATCAGCGATCATGTTAGCTTCTTCTCCGCAATGGCAGATGGTGAAACAACTACAAGATCCATAGTGTCAAATGAAGCATCGGCAAAAGAAATAAATAAAAAACTTCGCATCAGAGTTCACCAAACTAAGTCCTCGGACCAATAGTTGGTTGAAACGCCACAATAGCGGAAACCGTAAAGACACCGAGTTTCGCAGACCAGTTAAATTGGAGGTAAAACAAACAAGACTTAAGCAAAAAATAACGGCATAGCGGCACACATAAATCAAACTCAATAGGAAGTTAAAAATACTAAGGATTTGCGAATCAAACTGGCGGGGATCGGAATAGGTTAATACAACCATCCGGGGGCTCACAATACATCATCTGTGACGGCGAAAACTGTAGAGCTAAAACGTTCCAATGGTATTCCAATAAAGCCACCGATAATGAGAAAAATAAAAGTAAAGCGCATCGGAGGAAGTATACCTTGGATCGGACCATCTCTCAACTACATCTCCACAACGGCGGGCACGCAGTTAACTGCATTTCCGATCCATAGTCTTGACAACTTCCGACGATAGGGTAAGAACTCAATGTAAGCCATAGACAACATTAACAGCATTTGCATAAAGATATTCCTTGAACAAACATTAGCAAAATCAAGCAAACCCAAACAAGCTGAGCAAAACAGGATAAAAAGGAGGGTCGCAAAAATTTTAGAATTTTTGGGAAATTGTTGCAGCTGCAACAATTGGTGACTACCTGGTGAACCCCAGATTTCTGAATCAACTTTTCTCCCAGTAAAAGACTGTTTAATCATTAAACCCATAAGTTGAATTCTTCTAGGTGCTTGTATTCCTAAAATGGAAAACACATGCATTTAAATCATTGATGACAGTCCATTCTTTGGAAATGGGAACACCAAAATATTCAAAGTTTGGATAACTCTTTTGAGGCTTAGTAGGTGAGTTTTATTTTACCTCTGTCTTTGGGTAGTTTCTAGCTTGGACACCACAGGATCGTAACATATGATAAACAGAAATATTCATTTGTTCCTCATTCCCATGCCAATTGCACTTTTGTGCCTTTTGAACCTTTTGTTCTTTTGAGTCCTCCATATGCCTTTCTTTCTGAATTTTATTCAGGCTCTTCTATCCATAGTGTCCTTTTGTGTGAGAGATGTATTTACTTATCAGCTCACAGACGGAGAAGAACTTTTGGAAAATTGGTATTCACATTTTTGATACTTTGCTTTGATATGTATTGCTTCTTTCAGGAGTTTTGACTTTTGACAGCCTCTAGGATTTTAAGATCATGGCATGGGATCATTTATATATAATAAACTGTTTACCTTGCTTCCTTTCCATGGGTCCTTTGCTATCACCCCCTAGGACATTTTAGATGTGAAATGGATGGAGCCTCAAAATAGTATTCCAGGCCTTTAGATTCGGAGTTATTTTCAGGGGTTAAGTAGGACTTCAATGAGCGTATAGCCATTTAGGAAAACTACTTACTAGAAGAAATTCTATCAGTTCAACCAAGAATGCACAGTCTTATCCCGAAGATTTCAGTTAATCAAGAACCCTGACGCTTTCCATGCAACCAAAAGTTTGCCTCTTTTATTCAAAAACAAACAAAAAATAACTAGAAACAACAGTGGCAAATCAAAGTGAAAAACTGCATCAAATTATTTATGTACAAGGTTATCAAAAACAAACATCAAAGTAAAAATTTGAGAACCAACCACTACCTGACCAGTTCTCTGCCCACCCCTATAGATCTACCAACTTACGAGTCAAGGGGCTAGGCTCGATTGCAGATGTGAAATACCTAACCATTATCTAATTCTGCTATTTTTGAAACCGAAACTACGTCTACCAATTTACAATCAATCCCATCAGCCCGTAAACATTGAAGGAGATCGGGCTGAGTGTTTATTATATTGCTAGCTTCTTCTAATGCATGATGTCTTAGTTCAAGCTCCATTAGATAATTCCCCAAAACAGAATTTGCTGATTCATTTTCTTCTTCCAACTTAGTGATAGTGTGCTTCATGTAAGGTTCCTTTAAGATTTTGATCTGGTTTGGGACCCCTTTATGAGGCAGCCATAAATGTGACCAATCTGAAGCAAAATACCCCTTTAACCTTGCGGACCAGTCTCGGTTCAAAATAAGTCCATACCCATCTAGTATGTCTGCCACTACAATATCAATAAATTGACATATCTTTTCATTTGTGGATAAACGAATGAGAACATTCTCCATTTCCCCAACTACTTTGACACTAGTTCTGTCTAGTTGAGTAACTTCCCAAGCAGTAGGTTTTGGTTGCCCATTAATTTTTTTGCAGACTGCAAGTGGCATAACATTCACCAATGATCCAGAATCTACCAAACAATTATGCACCTTATGGTTCAGAATTTCCAAAGTCAAAAGGAAAGGTGGGGTTTTAAACCTAGCTTTCCCTTCCCCAATTGATTCGACATCTTCCTCCATAGGTTGGTTTTCGGTGGGTATCTCTTCCTCTGGTTCTTCAGGCCTTTTAGTATTTTCATTGTTAACACCTACTTGGTCTTCCATAGGCTTAACAGGCTTGTTGATTTGCTTCGGATCTTGGCTGATAATGGTGATTTCAGGTACTTTGCCATCAACATTGTTCTTTGGTTGTTTCCTGACATTCTCTTGCAAATTATTAATCTTTGAGATCATTGAATTATCGTTATTTACCACATCTAGGCCTTTTGTTGTCATTTGAATTTCTGGTATACTCTCAGGTTTTAGAGTACTTCTTTCTGTATCAAAAAATGAGACACAATCCCATAAAAACATGGTATCATTCTCTTGTTTTTCTGTGGTCTTACTACCCTTTTCCTCTTCATCACTGTCCTCAGTTAATTTAGAATCCAACAGCTGATTGATCACCAATGTCATTGAATTTATCCATTGAGGACAATTCTTTTCAAAATGGGGTTGTTGGTGAAAAGTGCAAAAATTATCCATCCCCACCTCTGTTAAAGTCATCGATGTTGAACCGTATGGAGGAGGTTTGGGTTGGTTGTTATCCTCTCTTTTTTTGTAATAAGGCTTATATGCTTTTTGAGCCTCCTTTTCTTTCTCCAAATCTATTATTCTGTTGGATATATTTTGCATCATTTTTAACATCCCCTCAAAATCATGTGATTGCTCCTCTTTAGGTTTAGACAGCAATAAGGCTCTCTTGCCGGAAGTTTTTTCTCCATACTGCTCAGAATAATCTTCTATACTTTCCTTTTCAGCCTCTACTCTTTTTGCTTCTTCGTAAGTCTCTGATAACGTAGGCTTAAATCGAGCTTTTGTGAACATAGCCAAGTCAGGACCTAAAGATGAGGTATAATACTCAATCAGAACTTTGTCAGAGGGCTTATCAGTTGCAGAGAAGTTCTTAAGGTAACCAGAAAATATTTGAGTAAAATTGTGTACCTTTTCTTTCCTTTCTTTTTTTAAAGCACCTAAACCTTTCATTAGTGCTGCATGCATCTTTTGGGCTGCATACTTACTTCTGAAAATCCTTTCAAAGGTATCCTAGTCTGGGATAGAGTTTTCAGACAAACCAAAGTACCATGATGTTGCTGCTCCTTTAAGGATGTGTGGAAAAAGTCTACAAACTACATCCTCATGTTCCCCAGCCCTTAATCCTTCTATTGCCAAATAGAAACTTTGCAAATGGTCATCTACTACAACCTTCTCATTTGGATCAAACTTAGGCAGCATCTTCTCAAAAGCTTGAGGTAAGTCATGCGACGGAGGTGTTAAGTTCAGGGGTGATCTGTCTTTCCAAGCAGGTGGTGGATTTGGTGGGTTAAGTGGCTGATTCGCATTTACACCTGCCATGAGTCTGAGTGGAGAGTGAGGAGGTGAAGGAATAAGAGTATGCATAGGAGAACAATAAGGTGTGTTTGATCCTACTTGATTCAAAGGTTGAATAACTTCCTGTAACGCTACTTCTACTAACTCTTCCGAATCTCGAACCAACACTAAATCTTCCAAGATGGGACGATCTTTCTTCTTGTATTCTCTTCGGGGTAAATCAGGGATAATGGGCAATCCTCTAGTACTCTTTACATAGGCTCGTGTGTGTCTTCTCAGATCATTGACTACTTGGTTGTCCACAACAAACAAATGTTCTCTATTTTCTTCAGTATTTGGACTAGGAAATAAACTGCTTTCAAAATTATCACTGGTGGAGTAATTTCGAGGAAATGGATTTCCCCGGCCAGCCATGCACTGGTGGCCCTCCTTTTAGCGCTGAAAAATTGTTGAGGCCTGGAAATTCGCAGGCAACAACAGCATGAGATTCTCCCCAGTCAATGTTCCCAACTAGCCCGTGACTATTTGGTGTAGGGAATCCGTCTGGTTTGCAGTCCGGCTATCGTAGGTCAAGTAACAAAAACAAAAGGGTTTTACCGGTTGCGGCCCGGTCCACTGTGTATATTTTTGTATTTTGACTTTAAGTATGATATGCAAGTGCCTATCTAAGATGCAGATTGATGAAAAATGTGAGGAGTGGTCACAATGTGATGCGCAGGTTCTTACCTCTCATATTAGACTCTCTCGTATCTAAATCACACACAATTGAAAAAACAATACTAACTAAGTCGTCCCTAGGGAGCAAGATTATTAATTCATGAGTAATGTAATACTGCTCATATGTTAAGATAAATCACAGATAGCTGTTCTTGGAATCAAAACACATAAACATGAACAAAGATATGCACAACAAGATAGCTCGTCATCTGTTAAAACATTCATTACTCATAGTGGAAATTATCACAAAATAAACCAGAGAACATTCAAATAAGAACATAGGTTCAGAAAGTTAGAACGCTCTCACAATTAATGAAACACAGCTGAAAACGAAATAGTTCCCCTTCAACATTGTTCATTTCATCACATTTGAACATTCCGCACAACACTTTCTCCAACAAGAAAAAATTGTAATTTTATTATTGCAAAACGAAGTAGTTCCTCTTACAACAAGTAGTTCACAAGTTTCTCCAGGGAAAAGCCCCTCTTCCATCTAATTCTTCTATATTGATACAAAAGAAAAACTGTTGGGCTGCCCACAAATGTTTTCTTGGGCTTCCCCAACGCTTCACCTCCCATACTTTTCTTACATTAAGTGCTTATAGAACTTATAATATATTACAATAAAAATAAACAAATAAAGCACTCATGAGGAGGGCCCTGCTTGACTGTCCAAGAAATTCTTCCATGCTGAAGCTTCTGAGGCAATGTTTTCGAACTCAGAAAGTTCTAAAAAATGAATATTGATTTCAAATTTTGCGGCCTGATTTCTTATTACTTCGATCCTGTCTGAGCTCAGGCGTAATTGATCCTGTAGCAACTGTACACTGATCGCTGAATGAGCTACCTCATTTCTCAGGGTCTGCTCATCTAGGGCTTTGATGTGTTGAATCCTTTGTTCATCTTCCTGATATCTACTTTGCAACATCTCCAAAAATAGGTTGTGGTCTGGAAAGGTGTCCATCCTCTGTTCAGTAGCAAATTGGCAACGATTGTAAGTAATCAAAATCCTCCTACATAATTCTGTACAAGCTCCCTTTGTCTTTTTTACAGCCTTCTTGAATTCTTCAGCTATGTTTATGGCAAACTCCAATAAATCATAGTCTTGTCTTAGGCCTTGTTGATCTTTTGCTGGCAGGTCCATAGGGATGTCCTCATTGGCCTCTAATCTCGCCATTCTTCCCGTCAGGACTTCTAAAATGTCCTGTGATATATCCACAAAATATGAAGAAGTTTCCAAAATTTCTTCCATTCTATTGTCTACCTGTAAGATCTTGCACCTCTCTTCTTCTATAGATACTTGCAGCTGGTGCATCTTGCTCCTTTGTGCTAAAACATGCTCCTTGAAAGGCTGAAGGTTAGCTTGTTGTTCCCTGGCTTCTTCTAGAGCTGATACTAATGAAGTAACTTATTCTTTAAGCTCTGTTGTCTGCACCTGAGATTTCCTCTCTGACTCCTCCAAGACAGCTTTCTGTAACTCTAGCTCCCCTATCTGACTTAGCAGTTGATCCTTTTCTGTATGAAGGCTTTCACATATCATTTTCAACCCATCCTTTTAAGTCCTTAGCCCCTGACATTCTTGCTGTAATTTTTCTAGAGTTTCTTGGGCAACCTCCAAAGATCTCTTCTCTACTTGGAGGAACTGGAACTCTGCTTTTGAAGACTTTATTTCATGTTGCATGTCTTCAAACTTCCTTTTCAATTTACTACTTTCCTCTCTCTCCCTTCTTAGGGTATCTTTTAGTTGGGAAGCAGATTTCATTGACTGTTCAAGATCAGTCATTATCTGATCCCCATTGTCCTCAGAAGCATGGCTCAATGCTACTCCAGCTCTAATAGTGAATCTTGGGTCCTTGTCTGTCCCATACACCACTGTTGTATCATTTATCATTTTCCCCGATTGCCCCCCAGTCTCGACCTTCGTCTCGATCCCTATACAATTATTTTTGTTTCCCTATCATAAAAAATAGTGTTGAAGTCTAGCACCTCTTCCCCTTTCTTCTGTTCAAAATGGATCAGTCTTAGGGTAGGAACAACAACCTGTCCTAATGTGCTGCTAGCAGCTACTTCAGGATCTTGAAAATCAGGATTACCCACATCCTGAACCTGAATGTCTACAGGATCAGAAGGTTGTTGCTTTGTCAGTTTTAATCTTTCTGCTTCCTGCTTCCTAAGTTCCTCATCAATTTTCCTTTTCCTTTCTTCTTCTTCAATCTTGGTAGCTTCTTCTGCATTTATAGCTGCTTCTTGTTCATCTTTTATCTTTTCTTCCTCCTCACTTTTAAGCCAGCTTTTGGCCTCCTGTGCTAGTCTCCTAGCATTTTCATCTCTTTTCCTAGCCTCCTCTTCCTCTGCTTTTTTCTGCTCATCTTGTCCTTTCCTGCCTTTAGTAGTGATTTTCTTTTTAAATCTTCTTTTTAATGCAGTTATGTTTTCTGCATTTTAGAAAATTGATTCGTCTTTATCCCAGTGGCTTGTATACTCAAAATGTACATTTGCTTCCCTGTAGTGCTCTGCCACTTTATTCTGGGATTCATTCTTGTGGAAATTTATTTCCCCAAAATGGAATTTCCCCAATTCTTCTACAAATTCATTGGCTTTCGTAACTCTTGTGAACTTATATCTTCCCAACCTGAATGGTAGGGGAGGATAAGTTGCCTTTTTATGTTCAAATAAAAAACTCCCTATGTCATCCAAGAATACTTGCCTGACTACCTCCTTGTGTACCTCATAATCAGTGGCATACTTTGGAAGTAGTGAAGGTGCTTTGGAGCATCCATACATTCTGATATATAGTCCATCCTCCGTTAAGTAGTAATCCGCATATTCTTCAATAACCTGCAACGCTTCTTCCGACATGCAATTGCATTCTTTTAAGAAAATTAATGTATATAATGGCATAATGAAGTGTTCACACACTTCTCTATAGTGATTGTGGTACTTATGTGCCCACAGTGGCTTGTAAGCTGAGAAGATTGGTGTTCTCTCTCAGTCCCAAATACACCTCAGGTTTGGGAAGGGTTGGCTGCATAGTATGCAATCAATTAGTATAGAGCTCATATAGAACTCTGATTTTTTCTGGGACACTCCACCCAAAGCTGAAGCAATGCAGGCCGAGAGGCTGTTTGATACAATGTTCACCCAGTTGAACACGGTCCCTTGGGTTGCAACATAGAAGATGATAGGAACCCAACCCAACTTAAAACTTTTACCGTGGGCTCTCCCGAAAATCCCGTTCAGCATCAAGGCAATGAACCTGTAAGGGGTCCCTAAGGTGGCAGTGTCATACTCCCCTGATGGCCTAGTTCTGAAACTCTTGCCAGGTACCAGCATTCTTTTCAACATCTCAACTAGATCCATATTACTTTTCTTTAGCCATTCTTCAGTCAAGTATACCTGGGCTTCCGATAAGTGGTAGGCTAGTGATACGTAACCAGGGCTATAAGCAGCATAACCCTATTTGTCAATGTTGGCCAAAATCATGGTAGTTACGTCTACCCTGGGTAGAATCCATCCAATCACCTCTGAGCACGGGAAAAGCTCAGGTCTGGTAGCAACCCTCATCAAAGCAGATCTCTCTATATTTGCATATATAGTTTCTTCCTCAAAATCTTTGTCAGGTACCTCCCGATGTGTTATCAGTCTGTAGATTTCCCCCCATTTATATTCAGGTTCCACACCCACTATGCATCTGGTGTCTTCGTAAGTGTATTCAACCTTGGTGACAATTTCAACATCCGGTTCCTCCTCCACTACAGGGGCTTTCTTCTTTTTCCTTTTAGACATCTCGTATTCGGAAGGATTTCCCTGTCATACACAAAATCCTTTAGGTCTTGTTGAGCCATTTCTAAATAATATTCAAAGAATGGAGACAAACTACATGAGCATTTACCTCGTTTAGGCTAGTCATGATTGAAGTTATGAAAAATAAACAAACAACATTTAACTACCAAGTGTTCCTGCACAAAAAACGAATCTGCAAAAAGAGCTAAAACCTGCCCAGGACTAAAAAATTGTGTAATCGACTCATAACATCATGGCCTTGCTAAAATGAAGAAACCCCCCCCCCATCAAGGAAAGCAATTTCAACTACCCCATCGGCGCTATGAAATAAATCGTCCTATTCCCAATCTCATCCTAAACGGGATGTAACCTCAAAACCATGACCCTAGTCCACAAGAAATGAGAGCGACCTAAAGACTAGGAAACCGAAACCTTAGTACTTCAAAATAAACAAGAGAATGCCATCCTTTGCAAACTAACGGGGATTTACCCTCCCCGGATGACCATACATAGACTGGGGGAAACCGATGTAGACAACATAACGCTCGTCTGCACTGGTTTCCCAAGCAACCAGGTGTGGTTCGCAAGCTCATAACAACAACGAATCTATTCATTTAGCAAACAAAAATACCCACACCGGATAGCCATACTGTCTACACGAACAATATAAGCGTTGAAAATATAAACCTAGGTATTCATTAATCGCAGAGGTGGGAACTAAGCAAGGGCGAAAACCCCAATTCAACAATTCGAAAGGAAGAGGTAGAAATGAGGAGAAAGGCCTACTTGGCAAGGCGCTATTCGATTGGCGAGAAAAATTGACAAACTTCCACAGCAGCACCACCTAGGAACGGGCTACTGATAGTTAGTACAGTGTCCTGCTCGAAACGACAACAATAGCGTGAGCAATTTGCAGAAAAAACAATAGAAAATAATAAACCCCAATCCCCTAATATATACATCCCAGTAAACAAATAATCGACGGGAAAACATGACCATCGGGCGGCAAAATGACTAGGGGATCAACGATCATGTCAGCTGCTTCTCCGCAACGGCGGATAGTGAAATGACTACGATATCCACAGTGTCAAATGAAGCATTGGCAAAAGAAATAAATAAAAAACTTTGCATCAGAGTTCACCAGACTAAGTCCTCGGACCAATAGTTGGTTGAAGTTCCACAATAACAAAAACTGTAAAGACACCGAGTTCTGCAGACTAGTCAAATCGGAGGTAAAACAAACAAGACTTAAGTGAAAAATATCGGCAAAGCGACACACATAAATCAAACTCAATCGAAAGAATAGTCCCTTCTAGAGCCGCAACGGTGGAAGTTAAAAAGACTAAGGATTTG
This sequence comes from Pseudotsuga menziesii, assembly GCA_001517045.1. Lineage (NCBI taxonomy): Eukaryota > Viridiplantae > Streptophyta > Pinopsida > Pinales > Pinaceae > Pseudotsuga > Pseudotsuga menziesii. The sequence goes on along the minus strand of LPNX010781514.1, from coordinate 178,350 downwards.
CGAATCAAATTGTCGAGAATCGAAAGAGGTTAATACAACCATCAGAGGGCTTGCAATACATCATCCGTGACGGTGGTAACTATAGAGATAAAAATTTCCGACGGTATTCCAATAAAGCCGCCGATAATGAGAAAAATAAAAGTAAAGTGTATCGGAGGAAGTATACCTTGGATCAGACCGTCTCTCAACTGCATCTCTGCAATGGCGGGCGCGCAGTTAATTGCATTTTCGATCCATAGTCTCGACAACTTCCAACGGTGGGGTAAGAACTCAATGTAAGCCGTAGACAACATTAACAACATTTTCATAAAGATATTCCTTGAACAAACATCAGCAAAATCAAGCAAACCCAAACAAGCTGAGCAAAATAGGATAAAAAGGAGGGTCTCGAAAATTTTAGAATTTTTGGGAAATTGTTGCAGCTACACGCATTCTTAACTTATCAACACTAAAAATATTTTACACCTTCCTAACATTCATATATTTACACCTATCAAAACTTCATAACATTCCTAACATTTCCTAACATTCATTCTTAACAATCATTCCAAACATTCATATATTTGCACCTATCAAAACTTCTTAACATTCCTAACATTAACTTCCAAACATTCCAAACATTAACATTCCCATATTCATTCCCCATATATTTATTCTTAACATTAGATTGCACCTATCAAAACATTCACTCCTAACATTCCTCCATTCCCACGTTCACTCCTAACATTCACTCCTAGCATTGCACCTATCAAAACATTCACTCCTAACATTCCCCCATTCCCACATTCACTCCTAACATTAACATTTCCCATATATTCATTCTTAACATTAACATTCCCTATATATTCATTCTTAACATTAGATTGCACCTATCAAAACTTCCTAACATTTCTATCACTCTCAACTTCTCAACAACAAACATAAATAAATTTAATAATTTACATACATTCATATATTTGCACCTATCAAAACTTCCTTACATTCCTAACCTTTACATATACATGTATATAATCCAAAAAACAATATCTAAGGTCAATGCACATGTATATAATCCAAAAAAACAATCATGAACAAGTGAGTTCAATATACATGTATATAATCCAAAAAACAATCATGTACATGTGAGTTCAATGTACATGTATATAATCCAAAAATTAAGCTCATCGATGTCCAAATCAACTGCAATATATATATTTACATAAAAAGAACAATATAAATAATTCTGTAAATGGAAGTCCACCACTATCTTCGACTAGGGTCTTCCCTTGGACTCGTAACAATCTGCAACATGTATAAAAACAGATTATGAATATCATAAATTATTTAAAGAATTTTAAAATAAAATCAAAACATTAAAACATTAAACTAATATATCGAAGAACAATTCAATAATTAACAAAATTACCTCCAATTCTCTATCATCCAACGAAGTCTTCTCTTTGCCTCTAAAAGGTGGAGGAGACCCAAGCTACAACATATATAAAAACAATTTATAAATCTTACAAATTATTTAGACTATTTTAAACTAAATTCAAACAAATAAAATATTAAACTAGAATTCCAACACTATCTTCCAATGGAGTCTTTCCTTTTCCTTGAAAGGATCGAAGAGACCCAAGCTTCAAAATATATAAAAGTAATTTACAAATGTCAAACATTATTTAAAATATTTAAACATATATATCAGAGAAAAATTCAATTATGAACAAAATTACTTTGGTGCTAATATCCATCAAAAAACCTATATCTTCACCTCCAATTTCAATATGTTCTCTTCCCTTAAAATTTAAATTTTGTTAATAAATAAATCATAGTAAAAGCAAAAAATATTAAGTTTAGCAATTAACTTAAAACCGAAACAAAAAAATAAAACATTAGCTCACAATAGATGGAAAATCATCTAAAAAGTTCAAATCTAATGAAACCTGCATAGATAAGTCAAATTAACAATAAGATACATAAATTTAGAAACAAAAAAAATATCTTTCAAACATAAATATAAATGTGTAAATTTTAAATATACCTCTCCAAAATGATCTTCTACATTTTCAGCATTTTGACTAGTGGAGACTCTAAAATTATGTTCATTTAACAATCGAGAAAACTGAAAACAATAAACATTTACATAACGTATTTATTACTATACATCAAAAAAGAATTTATCATACATAGATATAATGTAACAAAAATTTTAATTCAAAATAAATAAAAAAGATAATAGATTGAAAGTACAAAACCTCTCCTATACTTGACGTGTCATTAGATATTCTATTCGAAGCTATATCGCGACAAAGCTTGGCATAGGCCTTTAGATCTTCAATGCCCATACAATCTAACTCATCATTTGTTTTGTAAACAAAATCTTGCCGAATAGTGGTTCGAGCCATCTCTCGACTCAATCCAACATCAACTCCTACAAATGTCGAAGTCAAACCTTTGGCAACATTATGCCTTGCAGTTGTCCCAACTTATGATGTGGGCTCCATCTTCGATTTGTAAGACACAAGCCTAGGTGGATGAGATATCAGAGGTGGAGGTCGAAGAGTACTGGTATCTCTAAGTGCACCTTTTCAATTGCATATCCTCCCCTTTCCAACTCCATAAAACTCAGAATGAATATCAGTATAGTCTGGCTTCATTCCTAAAAAAGATTCAGCATAAAAAACCTAGCAAAATAATTAGGAACCTTATCGTTCTATGGCAACCGACCATAGGCTACAAGGAACCGATCATATAAAAAATGTGCAAGTTCAAGGTGCTTAAAATATTGTACTTTCAATGCTTTCTGCTTTAGGCCCTCTTTGAAGTTGAACATTGAGTTGGTCTATTCTCTAGTCACTCTCTCCTTCACAACAACCCACTTGTCTGGACCCATCACCTGTGCCTTTCTTATTTGCATCAAGGAAACAAAACAATATGTTGTTGGTCCAAGATCCTCATATACCTCAATGAATTTTTGTAATGATTGCAAAACCATCTCTATAATTTGTTTGTTCTCTGGAGTGAGATCCAAACTAGAAAGATCGTTTTGTATCTTGTCATAGTGAGCCCTACAACTTTCAAGGGTCGTTTGTTGAAGACCACGTTCCCATGGGTGTACAATCCTCAGCTAGCTAGACATATTGCATCCTTGCTTGACCTTCTCCACCCTGTGTAGGATGACGAGCCTTTTGCGAACCTTGCTCTGCTTCCACTCTTGTCTCCCATACAGAAGTTCAAGATCCACATTCACCCATAGATGATAAGGGGGAATCATCTCTACCACTTTCTCCACATCGATGATTAGATGAATGTGAACTATACAATAAGCTTAAATCCTGAGGTGAAGTCGATAATATTCGATTTTCATTTCGGACACCAACTCTCGAAGAATGTGATGACCTCCTATGCTTCTGTCTCAAAGGCTGCTCTCTTTCCATTGGATATGATATCTACAAGTTTACACAAATATCAATTTCTACATGTTAATTAATCAACTTCAAAGACCTAGCTCACTATAAAAACTAAGATTTCAATAAGAACCTAGATATCCCTAATATTATCTAATAGTTCTTTAAATGATTATAGCTAATTTATTATCTGTTTCCATATGATATGATATCTACAAGATTACACAAATCAACTCATATCATATTCAAATTCTACATGTTAATTCCTCATCTCCAAAGACCTAGCCTCTAAAAAACTAAGTTTTTAATAAAGGCCTATATGTCCTTAATATTATCTAACATATCAACTCATAACATATTCAAATTCTGCATGTTAATTCTTCAACTTCAGAGAACTAACTATTATAAAAACTAAGTTTTTATTACCTAGATGTCCCTCATATTATCTAATAGTTCTTAAAATGAAAATAGCTACACGTTGGATGTATGAGAAATTGATGTAGCAATCTCTATGTTTTTGATGTGTTTTAGATTTTTAAAAGTATGTTTTTAATAAAGACCTAGATGTCCCTAATATTATCTAATAGTTCTTAAAATGAAAATAGCTACACTATTGTTGGATGTATGAGAAATTAATGTAGCAATCTCTGTGTTTTTTATGTATTTTAAATTTTTAAAATTAATGGAACCAATATCAACAAATATGAAATTAAAGATACATTTCTTTATGTCAACTACAAATATTTTCGTTATTCCATAAAATCATAAAAAATCCCTTATGCTAAGTAAACTGATCAAAGTTAGAGTTGATGAACCCTGCATGGACAGAGTTCATCAACTCTGTCCATGTGGACAGAGTTATGTTCATCACTCCATGTGGACAAAGTTCATCAACTTTGTCCATGGATAGAGTATTCATTCATGAACTCTGTCCATGGACAGAGTTGATGAACGAATATCTTCCTTATAATACCTATGAACTAAGATTAAAGTTAAAAAAAATGCACAATATCCTAATATAATAGTAAGTATAAACTGATAACTAATAAGCATTATACAAGTTATATGTTTCTTTTATGATTTAGATTAAAAATACATAAGATCAAACAGACCAGTAAATAGAAAATTTGATGTTTTATGTGTAATAATGTTTTTTTTTGTTTATGATTTATATAAAACGTACTAAAATATGTTTTGATAAGTAAAGTTATCAGGGAAAGAGTTGATGAACTCTGCATGAATTACATTTTGCTAAGTATAATACATTTTTTTGTATATTTGGACAGAGTTCATCATTGGATAGAGTTCATCAACTTTGTCCATTTGGACAGAGTTCAACTCTGTCCATTTTGACAAAGTTGATGAACTCTGTCCATTTGGACAGAGTTCATCAACTCTGTCCAAATGAGTTCATGAACTCTGTCCATTTGGACAGAGTTCATCAACTTTGTCCAAATGGACAGATTTGTTGAACTCTATCCATTTGGCTAGAGTTGTTGAACTCTGTCCATTTGGACAGAGTTCATGGACAACTACGCTTGTCATATACATATTAACTAAAAGTAAAATTATAAGAAATATACACTACTAATTAACATATGCAAACTTTAACTCTACAATACTACGACGAAAAACGAATATAAGCCATTGACTACAACAAGAGACAAATCACATATTCAACATTTCGGATTATAAAAGGAATTGCATAAATATTTACCTGACAAGGGGCAACAAAGCAATACCATACCACGAACAGACCCTCGAAGAAAAGACCACGAACACCTCCACAAACATACCTTCACGTTGAACACGCCGAACAGACCTCCACGAACAAACCTCCATGCTAAGAGGAAACCAGAAAGGCAGAGGGGTGCCCAGATAGCTGATGTACATGTTAGGTGGCAGGGTGACGTGGACGGGGATGATGGGCAACGACCAACCAATCGGGTGGCGAGACGGGTGGCAAGAGAAGAGGATGAGGATGAGGACAAATCATTGTAGGAGAAAATAATGAAAATGAGGTCGCAGCTAACCTTTTACGCGGAATAATTATTCGGCTGAACAATTGTTCGTCCGACCGAATACGGATTGAAACATCGGTAAAAATTACCGGCCAGCAATGCGTTCCGTCAAATTAAACGGTTCACCATTAAAGGTTATTTGGCCGAATAAAGGATATGTTATTCGACCAAATAACTATAATTATTCTGCTGAATAATTTCATTATTCGGCCGAATAAATATAATTATTCGGCCGAATAAAGTCCGCTATGTTGTTTGGGCACCCGATTCTCATGGAAGTGGTACCCAACTTCGCGTTTTCACCCATGATGAACCAAACATTCCAAGAAGGGGAATTTAGGAATATGTTGATAGATTTATGCAATATGTAAATATGGAAATTCATGGAATTTTTTCTCCAAGGATGTTTGATGAATAAAATAAACTCCTCCATCTATCTCCTGAAGTTAGAGTGGAATATTGGTATTTATTTGAGGATTGTGGAATTAATAGGATTTATAGTGTTGAGATTAAACCTTACTTGCTACCTATTTTGTTAACTTGTAGGAGTTTGCAATGGAATATATCAAATAGAGTTTAAATTCAAACACACAACATTTTTTTGTCACAAATCAAAAGGTTACATTTATTTTACCTACATAAGTTTAATCTTTTATGGTTAAGAATAAATATTCTTTTGCTATGATTCAATACATGATGGAAAATTTAAACTGTGTCAAGGAAAAATCTTGCAAATATTTAAATAGAAGGGGAGAGGGGGAAACCTTATTTAACTCCATTATTAAAATTAATATCTTGTGGCCATCCTTTAGTGCTCTTAAAATTGACAATGAATTTCTCGTACAATCTTATCACGAAATCTCTCAATTCTAAAGGAACCTTAGCTCTTCTAATCTATTCCAAAAGTTGTTTCTAGACATCGTATCGACCTTAATATTAATTCTAACCTTAATATATTTGGTAATATCTATATTAACCACAATATTAAATGTCCATTTTAATATTGATGTTAACATTAATATTAATGTTTTAATGTGAACTTCAAATGCCCTTCATCCTCAATGAACCAAAAAACACCACAACCTCTTTCTAGAAACTAAAACAAAAATAAAAATTAATTTTAATATTGACTTTAATATTAATATTGATGTAATGAACATTTCTTGGACTAAGGCACACTATGAAAATTGCATAAGGAAATCAGTAACTGGTCTTAATGAAACTTGCAATAAACATTGTAAGACTCAACCCAAACTACCACAAACTTGGTAGTAAGGTTGATTGTAGGTATAATACCATTTACTCAAATCATATCCAATCAGATGAGATTGATCATCAATTCACTTTTCTAAAAAATATTTCAAAATAAATAGTGACGTGTAAGTGATTTGTACGAGTCAATTGTGTCAGAATCAATGAGGTAGGTCCGAACCAAGAAATGGAAGAGGGTTGTGATATCCCAGTTTCCTATGCACAATGTAGTGGAACTTTTATATTTCAAACATCAGCAAGGCTTAAGTATAATCTAAGGCTCCTAGGAACCCAAGTATATGCAAACTAAAGCCTTTGCTTGTCTCTTCCCGGTAACAAGTGGTGAAGGAAATTGACTAAGGGAAGATTGCAGATCTATGATATGGTGTTATTTATTAGCAAAATTAAGTTTATGTGGATCTAAAATCAAATTTGGAGGCTGAAAGCTTCTCACGAAGCAAACTAGTTGTTTGGACTGCTCAAATGGGACAACTTCTCGTCTTCCCAATGTTGGAATATTTAACCTATATAGAAATTGGCCTTAATAATTTATTTGATTTTTGTTGGAGCAGTAATACATCCTTAGTACATAGTTTATGCCTTCAGCTAACTTCATTTTCCTAAATTGCAATGATTTCCTATTGTTAGACTTAGGAGAGTTAATTTAACAATATATCTGGTTATTTTGGCCTGTTCACACCTACAACAACGACCTAGTTGGTCAACCCAGCCCATGTGCACCCTCATTAAAGCATTGGAATGCTACCTCCTTGATTTGGGGGATCCAGGTTTGACCAAATGTGCTAGTGGTGTATTTGTCCTATTTTGGCTCTCCCAGGAGCATTTATTGCCACCTAGAGCCTCCCACTCACCTCTACCTTCTCACCCACGCTTGACTATGACTCATTAATGACCCAACACACTTCAACCACGTTCACACCTTGGTTCGTGATTGTTTGGGATGAGTTGGGTCTCCATTGGTCCACCTAGGGGGGATTGAGGTCAAATCTCACCATGACACATGTAACATACCCCAAATTACTCCATGTAAACTAGGAGAAAAATGGGGTAAATTTTTTCTTTGTTTTTTCATAAGTCCAAACAAATCGACTATGTTGGTCTCTGAAAAATATATAAACATCTTATCGTAACAATTCTATCATGATCATCCATTCATATCAGGCACTATACATTTAACCATATATGTTCACTTCATTTCTTCATTGATGAGTTAATCGTATAGAGTAGATGAAAACTACTTTCTATCACACCATACCCATTTTCATTAAGGATCTACAAAAGAAAATCATCTTAAAGCTGATTTATCATACAAGGATGCACACCCATTATACTAATTGTTAGACCATCCCTTGTGTATCATACCCAAATCAGAAAAGGAAAGAGACTTTGTCTTTTGAAGACCACATTTACCTTCGAACAATTTCCATAGGACTTGTGAGTGATAACAAGGTAAACTAAAATTTCAATGTAAATCAATCATCGAAAGGCGTTAGTTAGTAAGAGACCACATACTAAATCCGAAATACCATACTTCATTGTATTAAAGTCAACTATCACAATCTTGGCTATAATATTTAATACATTAAGTAAGGACATTAATCAATCACTCTAGCTTATAAATCATTTTAGATTTTCTAGCATAACGTCACCATCCAAAATAATTCTTCTTGCTTATTTAAGAAAATCCGTATTCAACCATTTGCGTCATCATTATCGAGAGAATGAAATGCATATCCATCAAGGGAAAATACCTCAAGAACTCATAAAATTAAGAGTACATCAAGATTGCACGAAATGAAGAGTACATCAAGAACACATAATATTAAAAGTACATCAAGAACACATAAATTTAAGAATACATCAAGAACACATAAGACTGAGACCAATGTACGTGGTTCACCCAATCCATGGGCTACGTCTACAAAACTCTCACATCATGTGATTTCTATTATGATAAACATTTACAATGTGCAACATCCTTGTTGCCCAATTTCATCATACACTTTCTCACCGAGAGTGTCTCGAAGCTAATTTCGAACAAATTAGAGAATTTCTTGGTTAATTAATTCATTGCACCGAGACGGATGAAATCCTAATTCTTTGTGTGACAAAAGTGGAATAATTTTTGTATCCCAGTTTAATCTCAAGGTTAAAAACTCCGCTTTACCTATAGACTTCATTTCATAATAGGTACTAGTATTAGGATTAGACTTACAAAGATAAAAGAAGCCATAAATACTACACGTATAAACAAGTTCGCTATATGCAACAGTCCTTATTTCAGCCATCATATTCTAGGCTCATGTGAAATCAAATTGTAGTAGTATAAAAAGAGAGTTTTTGTTTTCTTTAATAAATACCTTACATTAGTATAAATTCTCCCTTTTTAAGTCCATTAAATCCATATGAATTCTCTCCTTTTAAATACATTAAGATGATAGGAATTCCTGCTATGTTTGTTTACTAAGTACCCTTACTTAGTTCTATGTAATAGATTTGACCCCACCGGTAAGGTATTCCATGTAAGCATAAGCCGACTTACTGGTTACACGCACTGACTAAATAAGACACACCGAAAAGAATAGAAAAGGGTTGATTTCCCAACGAAACTCGCTAAGTTTTTTGTTTTTATGTATATGATATCAAAATGAAGAGTCCAACGACTCGGACCTATCAAGAGGATTAGTATTGACTGTAAAAACACAACCGTTCATTTTCTTAGAGGGGAAACACCACGAGCACGTGGAGAGTCACTAGGGTTAGTCCTCTCTACAGAGATAGATCGCTTCTCCTTTTAATATCGCAAAGGATATAGGGTTTGAGTGAATTATCTAATGAATCTTTTCAGTAAGGTGGGGTTCGGTTAATGGGGCAACCATCCCATTCTCCTATGACTCAAACATGGAAAAACTTTAAAATGCTGAAACAAAGCTGAGTGCTTAGAATCATAATACTTGCAACCCGCGGGAGTATAAAAAATCAAAATGAATTTTTCTCCTTCATAGGAAGGCCATTTCTCTAACGCAACCGCAAAGGTGGAGTACTTAACAAGGATTGACTCCAGAGCATGTAATTATGAAAATTAACTTTAAAACCACATATCTTAAGTGGGTTGGTTCCCTACTCGAAACCATCCAAACAAAACATCATCAAAATCACATAACTCAGTCTCTCTTCTACGCAACAATATCAGGTGTGAAGGGTGCGCTCTCCAACCTGGAAGCCATAGATTGTGCACACCAACAATGACTTCTTTCCCCCTCTACATAGAATATAGATCGTGCACCAACAAGTCCCTTTGGCTAATTCACAATCCTGGTAGCACATTTTGTAGATTGCTTACCCTTCGATTGTAAATCCTTTGACAGCAAGGCCGGGTGCGTTCAACTACCCTCCTTGGAAATGCATATTCTAGATCTCTCTTTTGGAAACGTTGCTGGTAAACCTAGAACAGGAATTAACGACGCCCTATTGATCTGAATGTAATCAGGCACATACTTGGTAGATTTTTTAAACGTTTTGAATCGTGGCTGCACCAACATTCAGAATGGGAAGAAATTGTATATCCTTAAATCGAAATGCACTTCTGTTACTGTGCAGAGAACATGATAGCCCCACCCTACAGATTCGTGCATATCTTTGGGCCATCGAAAAATGCAGGAACAGATATATGTTTTTAAAAACAACAATCTATGGATCTCAGTATAGGTTTGCGCAATCGGGTCTCCCACATTTTGGGACTTTCCTGCGTAGCTTCAGATTGTTTAAATCTCTGTAGCATTAGATGATACCTTGCTTGAAAAGTTCACGTGGATCTCCACCATCCTCTTTCCTACATCGCGTATTCCTCCTGCCTCTTCATACTATCACCGCAAGTATATAATGAAAAATCCTCTCCATACTACCAGACTCCAAGTGCCAAATAGTAATAATTTTTTTTTTGGCTCAGTAAATGATTCTATTTGCCTATAATAGTCCCTATTTTCTTGTGCCGATAATAAGCCCTTATCGCGCGTGAATTACTGGCCCTTTTTCTGGCTGAACGTTGAAACGTATGGCCTAAAAATAGATGGATTGGTGTGCACGTGGTTTCTCCCACGATTTATCGTCGGTGCTACTTCATAGTGCCAATAAATTAGACCCCTTAAGTGGCTACCTGCTTGCATCTTCCAAGGAGTTGCCTCCGTTGGCTAATAAAAAACCCTCCGCCATAATTCTCTTAGGCATACCACATGGCGCTAGAGATAAATCCACTATATTTTTAAGGGCACCAAGCCCATGGTTTACCCAAAAATTGTGCTACGATGCTAACCTAATTTGAGCAGTCTAGCTAAGAACTCGAGTCTTTAATTAGAAAATGTGAGTGTTATAAAGTCTATAATTCCATCCTTTATTAATTGTCATATATATATATATATATATATATATATATATATATATAATAATCTATGCTAACATATGTGGCCATATGCTTGATCTAGGTAGATGGTATATCACCATTTAGTATAAATTGAGGTATGCGGGCTCCCTCTTAAGTTTTTAAGGCGACTTCAATATATAGCCCTTAACAATTATTCTAAGGTTGTTTCTCTTTTATAACGAGGTTAAATTAGTCTTCTCTATCCTCGATTAGACATATTAGAATTAGGTTAATTAAGCTATTGTACCTCAGTTGGGTTAATCGCGGTGAAAGTCGGAGCCCAAAACCTTACTCCTAGCACTGCCATGCAACACTATTAAATCCAAATTAGGGATCCCTATTCATTCTCTTTTCTCCCTAGTGGTTTGTTTAGTTCCGTCAAAGGCTCATGTCTCCTAAGTTATCACTTAGGTATTACTTCACCTAACATACAAGGTTTTGCTGGTGGGGCCTTGGCCTTGAGCTCCTCACCAGAGAATAAGTACAATAGACATTCAGAAATTAAAATATTCATGGACTCAAAAGAGGGATATTTCATCCTTTTCCCCTTAAACATAACACCGTCCTCGGTGTTCTTGTTTCTTTGACAAAATTTACATTCCCCCTCTTGAGTCAACTTTTCTTTCTTCGTCTTGTTCTATTCTCCTTCGATATTTTGAATCTTTGTAGGTTGTAATTTGTTCAAGACCTGTAGTTTCCTATGACAAAATAGGGTCTACCCAAATTTTACACATGTCAAAATTCAATAATTCAATTTAAAATATAAATAGCACGTCCTTTTGCAACATCATAATTGCAATTTAGGCAACATATTTTAGTCTTTTATCATCATAATACCTAAGTATTCTCTCGAAAATGTTATTGACTCATAAGTAATCCACTTGGATACTTAACCAGTCATTTACCCAAGGTAAACCTTCCTTTCATTCCTCATCTACTTCACAAGATATTAATCAAAAAATTTCATTCCTCATTTATTTCACAAAATCTTAATCAAAACTTTTAAAATTCCTCATCCTTCCCGGTTTTGAGTTTTCTTTTCACTTACACATTAATTCATGTGAAAGTATAGTTACTTGGAAGGTTTGATAACGTATTTTGTTCATTATTTTCCAAGCTCTCCCTTAAGTTTTTTTTTTCCAATTTTCATGTGGACTTATAACTATATCCGAGGTTACTCTCCCTTTTGACTGCTCGTTAAAAGTTTTCTCCTGAATGACATCAAACAGTGTCTTGTCTTCCATATGTCCATATTTGCATAGGTCTTGATGTTGATATCATACTCTTTCATGATTTCCCTCAAGCCTCCTTGCTTGAGTTTGGGAATCCCTTTTCCACCCAGCCCTGCTGAAATCCAGAAAAGCAAGGTAGAGTTAGATCATCAATTTTCTTGCCACACCATATGCCTAACACCAATGTGCTTACACGTCAATCACTTGCCTAACACCATTGTGCTCCTGCATCATATATGCCTAACACCAATGTGCTCACACGACAATCACTTGCCTAACACCATTGTGCTCCTGGAACATTCAATTTTCCTTGTTCGTATTTAGTATAAGTTTTAAATTTTGACTATTCGTAACACACACTCCTTAGTGCTTAGCATGAATTTACTGTCATTGTCCCGATTCGTGAATCGGCTACATGGTTAGTCAAAGCATCTATCGATAACCCATAATTTTATTAATTAATCATTATAATTTCATAAGTTGCAGCGATTTTAACATCATTCATGAGTCATATAACCCTGTAAATCATCTAAAAAATTACTGCTTACTCATTTCTAAGCAATTCAACGCAACTTATATACGCAAGTGGATTTATATACCATAGTGTACATCGATTGTAACAATGATCATAATCTTGGTGAATCCTGCAATCTCAGTATATAAACAACATAATCCACAGTTAATCCTTGGTTTATAAAACCTCGAAATTTGACAATTTATAATAAGTAAAACATCACCAATTCTTAACCTCATTATTTAAGGCAGCGAATATTTTTACTAACGGTCAATTCTGACTGATAGTATTCCTAGCATATCCTGCAATGTTAGCATATAAAATTATACAACATTCATCAACTTATTATTTTCAATATCAATATCTTTAGACATCCTTACTCATCTATTATTTGGATAATTACTAGTGAAGGGACATTCCAACTTTACACCACATTTATGTGTGGCAAGCTAGGGACATAGAAATTCCAATAACATCAGTAATTCAAAGTAAACTACTTACCATCATTTCACATCTCAGCTACTTATGTCAGGTATGAGGACGTTCTTGTTCATCAAAATAAGAGTCTCTATATTTAGTGCAATATTTTAATATAACCAGAAGCATTATTTATTTTATGCACAAGACATTTTACCGTTCACTTTAGCTACACTGTAGCCTAAGTTCATAAGTAATCTAGTTCCACTTTACCTAAAGGAAAATAACTTTAAAACATCATTGCCGCAAAAGAGAAATAGTCTTTTTATGTGCTTTTTATGCGCAACCCAATACTACTTTCATGCCAACTATTATAATAATTGTATTATTTCAACCAACCTAAATCTCCTTGCCATCTCTTTAACATTCAGGTCTTACCTTCACTTAGTATCCATTTAGTAAACTAATGCGGTCTCCTCATACAACAATCACGAATTAATTAACATTTCTCATAAGCAAATAACATTCTTTTATAATAGTCACACTAGATAGCATCTTTTTTAGAAACCATTTAACACTTACTTCTTAGATCATTCACTGTTACGTGTAACCACACAATAACCATTTTCCAGATTTATTAGTTTACAAACTAGGATAGCCAGATCATAACAAGACATAACTCTTCCTCAGGTTATATTCATTCAAGACTCAAAGCCGTATGTTAGTGATGCGCACACATATCAGAGGTTTGGTCCAATCTAATTCTTCACATTTTTTTTATGGACCTAAAATTAAGGACAGGTAGTTCCTTCCATTTATCATATGATATGCCCTAACCAAAACAATAGGTTCTTAGTTATAAACAACTTCTTCACATTCAATTCCCTATAATAGTCATTATGAGAGCCTATTAATCCTTAAGCTTCCTTCACCATCCATGGCTAACACCTTCACACCCATACCTAGTGCTTAAAAAATTATAATGGTACCCACATGCACCCTCAAAGGTCAAGGATACAATGGAGAGATGATGTCTCGTAGTTCAAGGTGAGATTCTTAGACCAATATGCCTAGAATATTCTTTTAGGTCCAAAGGCCTAGGTTTCTATCATTTTCCATGTCTATGCCTCCATGACCCAATCCTTGTGCTAAAAACCTTCTAATGGAGCCCATATCCCTTCTCAAAGGCCATAAGTCCCATAGAAACCTCATGTTTGGTTCTTTATCACCTTGCCCATGTCCCTTGAGCTCTAGAAGACACCTTTAGCACATAAGGCCCAAGTTTCATCCACTAGCCATGGCAAGGGTAAATTAAGCTATATCAAGTCTTCAAATCCTTCCTATGGTTCCCATTTCCCAAGCTAGAGGTATGTGATAGTCCCCAGAAAGCATTGGTGATGCTAGAAGGCATTACTATTTGAGTTGGATTCCTAAAAGCTTATTTTAAGTCACATGGGTTGGTTTTCCTCCATTAACAGTGTGCATGGTGTCAGTGATGCTAGGATCCATCCTTGCAGCTAAAAACCTTCTAATAGTGCCAGTATTTCCACTAAAAGACAACTATTCCAGAAATAAGTCATGTGTGGTGGTTTTGAGGTATTGTTGATGGATTTTGAGCCAAAGGAGCTACTTTTTGGGCCTAATTCTTGAGTTTATTTGCTTAACCTTGTTCCAAACCTTGAGATCATTACCTAGTTCACCAAAAATACCAATTGTGCTAATATGCTAACTCAAAGGTGAAGGATTCTCTTGGGAGATCATAAGTGTTGGTTCACCACATTGTTTCTCGATTTGGATGTGGAATATTGTCCTTTAGAGACATTATTAACAAGAAAAGCATATAGGAGGAAGAAAAAACTACTTTATGGGCACTTTTATGCTAAGTAATTCTTTGGTGCTCTTGATTCATCAGGCGTGTCAAATGTCCCGACAGAATGCTTTGTATTGAGCTCCGTATCAAATATCAATTTAAAATACCTACCAGATGACTTACATCTACAAACTCCACGATACTGCCCCACTTTCTTTCTGAGCTTGAATTCTTGGAAAGAAAACTTTCCATTCTCCGTGTCATAGATTAGATAGAGAATCGAGGAATCAGACTCCATTGTTGTTGTGGAATTAGAATCCTGCAAAAACAATAATATTAGTTTGAGAAAATGTGGCACAGAAACAACGTCTGCACTTTGTGGAATCAAAATCCTGCAAAAACAATAGTTTAGTTTGAGAAAATGTGGCACAGAAACAACCTGTGAGCTTTAAACTTTACCTTCAATTCTTGATCTAAGCCTTGAGCGTGAATGTAAGATCTCAAGGTATGTCTGTCTTTAAAGCAAGAGTTGATAATGCGATTTTATTATTTTAGATAACCACCATCCCACTAATCCATTTCGCATTAAATGTGTAATAATAAATTTAATAATAATTACATAACATTCCATTAGCTTCTTTGACTTTTAATTGTGAAATAATAATAAGGATAAAAAGGCATTAATGAGTATTGTTGGTTAATAACTAAAAAACTGCATGTTAAAGCTATCCACTGTTTGCATATCTCTCTATATATTAATTTATATAATTTTTAATATATATATTAATTTTTTGTTTTGGTTATGTAATTAGTTTTATTAAAAAAATAAATTCAAAATGATCTTAATGTCCTCTCATTTGAAATAATTTGTAAAAATAAAATAGTAATTAATCATTTAAAGAATTAAAATAGAACCAACATAGATCCATCTAAAAGGTATCTACCAAGCACCCACATATCAAATCTCTCAAGGTGCAAACCTTTTTTAACAATGGAAATGTGTAATCTAATTTTTAAGGTTTTAGTTTATCTAATTTTTGTTGTTTAATATATATATATATGCAATTTTAAATAATTTTAATTTAATTTTACCCAACAAGTTAATTTTAATATTTATTTATTATTTTTTGTTTAGAGAATGATAATCAATTATGTAAATATTAATGGAGGATATTTAAGAAAATAGGGTCAAACAACATTGAAAGATTGAATTAGTTGTATGGAAAATAATAATCAATTAAATCAACATTAATTTAATAATATCAATAAACTTGAATACCAATTATCTTACCTTTTATTCTTAAGTATAATACTAAAATATTATTAAAAATAAGACTAATTCAATATTTATTTTTATTATTAATTTATTATCTTTAGCATTATTAAAATTAATATTGAAAATATTTAAAGGTTGATATTTTCTATATTTAATTTCTTATCATTTTAAAGTTATATTTCCAAGTTATAAATAAAATTTTCAAATTATGGTGATAATATATTTAATTTGTCTTAGTGGAGACTAACCATCCTTGTCACTTAAAGAGGATTTCTAGACTTAATTCTGTTAAGTTTATAAACATCTATAGTTTTTAGAGAGATGCACTTTAAATATTAAACATTATTCTTAATTTAAACTAATGTGTCAAATGAAAATAAATATTAAATTGAAATAAATATAAATTATTATTTATATTTATAAAATGTACTTTAGTTAACTAAAAGTTTTGAAATTATTTATGTGCATATGGGAAAAGTTAAAGACAAATGAAGATCCAAGTTATGTTATTTGAAGTGAAAGACTTTAACATAAGATTAATAGTAAGTGAAACATTGCCAATAATAGAGTTCAACAATGTGATGAGCTTTCAAAGACTAGATCAGAAGCATATTCTCTATGATAAGTATTGTGATGGAGCTAAAGGGATATAGAGGTGAAATGAAGAGTTGGTAAACTAAAAAGGAGGAGAGTTTCATTAAAGTCGATATTCATTTGAAGGAAAGAGCCAGTTATGGAAAGAATCAAGGTCCTATAATGAGCTAATAAACAAGGGAACCTGAGACAATCCTTCACAAACTAGAGCAAAATTGACTAAGCAAGCATTGTGCTCATTAGTCTTCATAATCCACCTATAGCTCTAGGACACATGTTGATGTAAGGATCATTTTTAAGGTGAAATGGCCTATCACAAACCCACTTATATGTGGCCTTCAAACCATTTGGACAACTAAATGAGAATGTATAGGCACTCTCAAAGTTTGATTTTGTCATCTATATTAAGTGGGTACTAAACGTATTGAATAATCTAAGGTATGAAGTAAATTTGAGCTTAGTAGACTAATTTTTACATAAAATGTGGTGTTCATTCTTCATTCTTCACTTACTAAAATGAAACATACTATTAAGTGAAGACACCAATCTAATCCATCAACCTTCTTGCTAATTCAACCAAAGTCAATGTAAGTTAGACACCATCGATTCCTAGATTTGGCCTTGATTATACACAATCAGGTATAAGTTGGAATATGATTCCTATACCTATGAGACATGCTTACAAGAATCCCCAAGCTTCATCACCCAAATATTTACTAACCTTGTGGACCTTGAATTATGTACTTTTAAACCATTTTTGTTCAATAATACCTCTATAATTTTCCAGCATGAGCTTCTACATAGAATTTACAAAGACCTCATTCGTAATTCTTTAGGTGAATTCTATAGAAAAACTTACCATCACTATGACCTACCCATTTCCATTATTCATCCACATATGCAATCAATATTAGCATCCTACCCAAAGAGAAATGCATACAACCGATGGTAGTTGAATAGTATGCCCAATCACCCCTAAACACATTCATTAAATGCTCCAAATAGAAAAAACTCTCTCTCCAAAGTGGGAGGATATTGATGAATATGTAACTACCACAAATTATAAATTAATGAACTCTATTTAAGTGACAAATATATTGGAAATAATTTTACTTGAAGGGGTCATTCTCTTATAGATGGTTCTACCCTTTTCATCCAATTTTTTCTCTCCCAAGGTTAAACATGTAATTTCAAATCTGAGTCTAATTTTAGGGCATCAAAACAATTATTGTTTTGATGAATTAATGTTAGGTTTGTTTAATTGGGTATATTCAACAACCATTATTTCAAGTTCCCATTTCTTAGTTATTTATTGTAAATACCTCGCTGAAGTAATTCATAACCACCTATTTCATTTTTCATCTCTGAAGGGTTTAAAATACCGATAATATTTCATTTATATGATTTTATATTTCCAAGCAGTTGTGTTTGTTTGATCATTCCACTTTAAAAAGGTTAAACAACTAGTCAAATCTTTCACCTATGATTTAATAGATTCATGTGATGAAACAAACATTCCAAGAAGGGGAATTTAGGAATATGTTGATAGATTTATGCAATATGTAAATATGGAAATTCATGGAATTTTTGCTCCAAGGATGTTTGATGAATAAAATAAACTCCTCTATCTATCTCATGAAGTTAGAGTGGAATATTGGTATTTATTTGAGGATTGTGGAATTAATAGGATTTATAGTGTTGAGATTAAACCTTACTTGCTACCTATTTTCTTAACATGTAGGAGTTTGCCATGGAATATATCAAATAGAGTTTAAATTCAAACAGACAACATTTTTTTGTCACAAATCAAAAGGTTACATTTATTTTACCTACATAAGTCTAATATTTTATGGTTAAGAATAAATATTCTTTTGCTATGATTAAATACATGATGGAAAATTTAAACTGTTTCAATGCAAAATATTGCAAATATTTAAATAGAAGCGGAGAGGGGGAAACCTTATTTAACTCCATTATTAAAATTAATATCATGTGACCATCGTTTAGTGCTCTTAAAATTGACAATGAATTTCTCGTACAATCTTATCACCAAATCTCTCAACTCTAAAGGAGCCTTAGCTCTTCTAATCTATTCCAAAAGTTGTTTCTAAACATCGTATCAACCTTAATATTAATTATAACCTTAATATATTTGGTAATATCTATATTAACCTCAATATTAAATGTCTATTTTAATATTGATGTCAACATTAACATTAATGTTTTAATGTGAACTTCAAATGCCCTTCATCCTCAATGAACCAAAAAAGACCGCAACCTCTTTCTAGAAACTAAAACAAAAACAAAAATTAATTTTAATATTGACTTTAATATTAGTATTGATGTAATGAACATTTCTTGGACTAAGGCACACTATGAAAATTGCACAGGGAAATCGCTAACTAGTTTTAATGAAACTTGCAATAAACATTGTAAGACTAAACCCAAACTACTGCAAACTTGGTAGTAAGGTTGATTGCAGGTATGATACCATTTACTCAAATCAGATCCAATCAGATGACATTGATCATCAATTCACTTTTCTAAAAAATATTTCAAAACAAAGAGTGAAGTGTAAGGGATTTGTACTAGTCAATTGTGTTGGAATCAATGAGGTAGGTCCGAACCAAAAAAAGCAAGAGGGTTGTAATATCCCAGTTTCCTATGCACAATGTACTGGAACTTTTATATTTCAAACATCAGCGAGGCTTAAGTATAATCTAAGGCTCTTAGGCACCCTAGTATATGCAAACTAAAACCTTTGCTTGTCTCTTCCCGGTAACAAGTGGTGAAGGAAATTGATTAAGGGAAGATTGCAGATCTATGATATGGTGTTATTTATTAGTAAAATTAAGTTTATGTGGGTCTAAAATCAAATTCGAAGGCTGAAAACTTCTCACCACAATTCAAATTGAAGAAAGACTCCATGCAGTGACTCCTTCTCCTGATGCTCCGAAAGTTCATGAGATCTCTGATATCTCATCTCCTCATATTGATGAAATAGAAGAAGACATTCGAATCTCTGATATTGAAGAAAAATACTGCTGCACTTCCATGCAAACATTCACCGATGATTTTCCTTTGAATTCTGTGCAAAATTTACCAGTAATTGCTTCCGAAAGTGAAGAGAAATTTGATTCTTCTCCCTCTAATGTTGCTGATGGTGTGAAAATATGTAAAAAAATTGGATATTTTGTAAGAAAGATCAGATTATAAGAGTGACACATTCACTCCCCATGATCTAGATCTTCCAGCGAAATCCTACAGGATTGCATACACCAAAATTCAGAATTTTGAAGAAAAAGACAACTATGCATCCACCGTCTCAGTTGACCATAATTTTGGATCTGATATGAACCTTATTGGATCTGATATGATCTTATTTGGATCTAATTTTATATTGCTTGGTTCAAAATTTCAGGTTCATAAACCTTCAGTACTGCTTGTAGATGTTCTCATCAACGGTGTGAAGAAACAAGTATCGCAAGTCTCCTTCGAAACTACTGTTGGGGATTTGATTTCATTTCATAGTTTTGGATCTGTTGTGAACTTATTTAGATCTGATTTACTTTCTGATCTGATATTATTTGGTTCATATTTTAAAATCCAAGAGCTTTTAGTCATGCTTGTAGCTGCTCTCACCAATTCCGGTTTGAAAAATCAAGTACCTCACTTTCTCTTCAAAACTGCTGATAGGGATTTGGTGTTAGTTTCCTCATATGAGGTTGTTGATATTTTATTATGTGATTCATTAGATAATTCAAAAGCTATATTAGATTATGGAGCTCAAGGATTCGCTCTCCACAATCCCAGGGCTTCTCTACCTTTGGTCACATACTCATCTCCTCATAGAACTAGTAAAGAGGAAGACATTCTGCATCCGCTTGGACACTTGCTCCTAAGATTTGGGGCTGATTTTACCACTCATGGTTTGCTGTTCAATACTGCAACATATCAATTTCTTGAGTGTTCCACACATTGTTCGAATCCTCAAGAACCTTTGCTCTCTCTTCAGATGATTTCAGCTGCTCTACATGGGTCCAATTTTCACCGTGCAGCTGTTTATATTTCTTATTCAGTTGAGTGCATTGTTCTTCTTCCAAAGTGGAAGATTCCTCCAAATATATTCATTTAGTTTGGATTCAGGGTTCACATGCACAGTCTCAGGATGCTGCTGCATAGAAGAACCAATTACACCATTTACACCATTACACCTATACACCATTGAGCGACTACTATTCCTGTAGACCGATTACACCATTTCATGAGTTATTTGTTGATTATTCTTTGATGAGATTGATGCTTTGTTCCTAGATCAATACACAAGATTAATAAATTCAAATTAATGAGTAAAATCCTGAGTTGTTATGTAAGAAACAGAGTATAAATCTGTAAAACTAGGATTACAAAAATGCACGCCACAGCCTGGGCCCACAGCACCAGGATAGTATCCTACTTGTATGAATTATTATATTTTATAAGTAGCATTGTCATAATTGGAAAAGAATGTCTAAATTCATAATTTTGTTTTGTAAAAACAAAGTGTTAAAAATGGGCTTAGAAAAATGCCTGCCATAATGTTTTTAGAGGTAATTTTTAAAACCTAATGCCATATACCTGGAGCTATATATACTATGGACAAAAACCTCCTTCATAATTTTTAAAATACGTTTATTTTGTGTACAGTAAAGTTTTGAAAATTGCAATTTTTATGTTTTGAACTTTATTTGACTAGGTCTGTAAAATGCATGCCTAGCCCTCATTGTTTAGTATTTTTTGGTGATCTCAGTTGGATATGGTTTTTTTTTATTGTTTTACACCTTCTGGTACTTCTATTTTTCTAATCTTGGCTAAAAACATGACTGCTATGCAAAAACATTGCAAGGCTGCCTTGTAATTGTGAAATGCTCACTTAGTCCACTAAAATGCAAGCATAAGTTCCATCCTTAGGTATTTTTAAGTGGCTTAAGTTGGATAATATATGTTTCTTCTTCCCATGTTCTTACACATGTCCAAATATGTCTCATAATATTTGCATGAAGACCAGATATGTCTCATAACATTTGCATGAGGATCTTGTAGCGAGCCCACAGCCTCAAGATAGTACTCTATTGATATCATACTATATGTATTATACATGTATGAATTATCATAATTTATAAGTAGCATGGTCATAATTGAAAAGAATGTCTAAATTCACAACTTTGTTTTGTAAAAGCAGAGTGTAAATCTGTAAAAATGGGCTTAGAAAACTGCCCCCCATAATGTTTAGAGAGGTGATTTTAAAAACCTAATTCCATATACCTGGAGCTGTATATACTATGGACAAAAACCTCCTTCATAATTTTAAAAATATGTTTATTTTGTGTACAGTAAAGTTTTGAAAATTGCAATTTTTCTGTTTTGAACTTTATTTGACCAAGTCTATAAAATGCACGCCTAGCCCTCATTGTTTAGTATTTTTTAGTGATCTCAGTTGGATATGGTGTTTTTTTTCTAATCTTGGCTAAAAACATGTCTGTTGTGCAAAAACATTGCAAGGTTGCCTTGTAAATGTGAAATGCACACTTTGTCCACTAAAATGCAAGCATAAGTTCCATCATTAGGTATTTTTAAGTGGCTTAAGTTGGATAATATATGTTTCTTCCTCCTATGTTCTTATACATGTCCAAATATGTCTCATAATATTTGCATAAAGTCTAGATATGTTTCATAACATTTGCATGAGGATCTTGTAGCGAGCCCACAACCTCAAGATAGTATTCTATTTATATCATACTATATGTATTATACATGTATGACTTATCATAATTAATAAGTAGCATGGTCATAATTGAAAAGAATGTATAAATGCACAATTTTGTTTTGTAAAAGCAGAGTGTAAATCTGTAAAAATGGGCTTCGAAAAATGCCCGACATAATGTTTATAGAGGTGATTTTCAAAACCTAAATCCATATACTTGGAGCTATATATTCTATGGACAAAAACCTCCTTCACATTTTTTAAAATATGTTTATTTTGTGTACAGTAAAGTTTTGAAAATTGCAATTTTTTTGTTTTGAACTTTATTTCACTAGGTTTGTAAAATGCAGGCCTATCCCTCATTGTTTGGTATTTTTGAGTGATCTCAGTTGGATATGGTGTTTTTTATTGTTTTGCACCTTCCTATATTTCTATTTTTCTAATCTTGGATAAAAACATGCATGCTGTGCAAAAACATTGCAAGGTTGCCTTGTAAATGTGAAATGCCCGCTTTGTCCACTAAAATGCAGGCATAAGTTCCATCCTTAGGTATTTTTAAGTGGCTTAAGTTGGATAATATGTGTTTCTTCCTCCCATGTTCTTACACATGTCAAAATATGTCTCATAATATTTGCATGAAGTCTACATATGTCTCATAACAGTTGCATGAGGATCTTGTAGCGAGCCCACAGCCTCAAGATAGTATTCTATTTATATCATAATATATGTATTATACATATATGACTTATCATAATTTATAAGTATCATGGTCATAATTGAAAAGAATGTCTAAATTCACAATTTTGTTTTGTTAAAGCAGAGTGTAAATCTGTAAAAATGGGCTTAGAAAAATGCCCTCTAGAGGTGATTTTCAAAACCTAAAGCCATATACCTGGAGCTATATATATTATGGACAAAACCTTCTTCACAATTTTTAAAATATGTTTATTTTGTGTACAGTAAAGTTTTGAAAATTGCAATTTTTTATGTTTTGAACTTTATTTGACTAGGTCTGTAAAATGCACGCCTAGCCCTCATTGTTTGGTATTTTTGAGTGATCTCAATTGGATATGGTGTTTTTTATTGTTTTACACCTTCCTGTATTTCTATTTTTCTAATCTTGGCTAAAAACATGTTTGCTGTGCAAAAACATTGCAAGGCTCCCTTGTAAATGTGAAATGGCCGCTTTGTCCACTAAAATGCAAGCATAAGTTCCATCCTTAGGTATTTTAAAGTGGCTTAAGTTGGATAATATATGTTTCTTCCTCCCATGTTCTTACACATGTCCAAATATGTCTCATAATATTTGCATTAAGTCTACATATGTCTCATAAGAGTTGCATGAGGATCTTGTAGGGGGGCCAGAGCCTCAAGATAGTATTCTATTTATATCATACTATATGTATTATACATATATGACTTATCATAATTTATAAGTAGCATGGTCATAATTGAAAAGAATGTCTAAATTCACAATTTTGTTTTGTAAAAGCAGAGTGTAAATCTGTAAAAATGGGCTTAGAAAAATGCCCGTCGTAATGTTTATAGAGGTGATTTTCAAAACCTAAATCCATATACCTGGAGCTATATATATTATGGACAAAAACGTCCTTCACAATTTTTAAAATATATTTATTTTGTGTATAGTAAAGTTTTGAAAATTGCAATTTTTTCTGTTTTGAACTTTATTTGACTAGGTCTGTAAAATGCACGCCTAGCCCTCATTGTTTGGTATTTTTGAGTGATCTCAATTGGATATGGTGTTTTTTATTGTTTTACACCTTCCTGTATTTCTATTTTTCTAATCTTGGCTAAAAACATGTGTGTTGTGCAAAAACATTGCAAGGCTGCCTTGTAAATGTGAAATGGCCGCTTTGTCCACTAAAATGCAAGCATAAGTTCCATCCTTAGGTATTTTTAAGTGGCTTAAGTTGGATAATATATGTTTCTTCCTCCCATGTTCTTACACATGTCCAAATATGTCTCATAATATTTGCATGAAGTCTACATATGTCTCATAAGAGTTGCATGAGGATCTTGTAGGGGGCCCAGAGCCTCAAGATAGTATTCTATTTATATCAAACTATATTTATTATACATATATGACTTATCATAATTTATAAGTAGCATGGTCATAATTGAAAAGAATGTCTAAATTCACAATTTTGTTTTGTAAAAGCAGAGTGTAAATCTGTAAAAATGGGATTAGAAAAATGCCCGCCGTAATGTTTATAGAGGTGATTTTCAAAACCTAAAGCCATATACCTGGAGCTATATATATTATGGACAAACACCTCCTTCACAATTTTTAAAATATGTTTATTTTGTGTACAGTAAAGTTTTGAAAATTGCAATTTTTCTGTTTTGAACTTTATTTGACTAGGTCTGTAAAATGCACGCCTAGCCCTCATTGTTTGGTATTTTTGAGTGATCTCAATTGGATATGGTGTTTTTTATTGTTTTACACCTTCCTGTATTTCTATTTTTCTAATATTGGCTAAAAACATGTCTGTTGTGCAAAAACACTGCAAGGCTGCCTTGTAAATGTGAAATGGCCGCTTTATCCACTAAAATGCAAGCATAAGTTCCATCCTTACGTATTTTTAAGTGGCTTAAGTTGGATAATATATGTTTCTTCCTCCCATGTTCTTACACATGTCCAAATATGTCTCATAATATTTGCATGAAGTCTACATATGTCTCATAACAGTTGCATGAGGATCTTGTAGGGGGCCACAACCTCAAGATAGTATTCTATTTATATCATACTATATGTATTATACATATATGAATTATCATAATTTATAAGTACCATGCTCATAATTGAAAAGAATGTCTAAATTCACAATTTTGTTTTGTAAAAGCAGAGTGTAAATTTGTAAAAATGGGCTTAGAAAAATGCCTACCATAATGTTTATAGAGGCGATTTTCAAAACCTAAAGCCATATACTTGGAGCTATATATACTATGGACAAAAACCTTCTTCATAATTTTTAAAATATATTTATTTTGTGTACAGTAAAGTTTTTAAAATTGCAATTTTTCTGTTTTGAACTTCATTTGACTAGGTCTGTAAAATGCACGCCTAGCCCTCATTGTTTAGTATTTTTTGGTGATCTCAGTTGGATATGGTGTTTTTTATTGTTTTACACCTTCCTGTACTTCTATTTTTCTAATCTTGGCTAAAAATATTTCTACTATGCAAATACATTGCAAGGTTGCCTTGTAAATGTGAAATGCCCGCTTAGTCCACTAAAATGCAAGCACAAGTTCCATCCTGTATTTTTAAGTGGCTTATGTTGGAGAATATATGTTTCCTCCTTGAAAAAGAGGTGGACGCAAGGAAGTAGATTAATTGAATAATATTCCAATTACCCCCCCACATGATATTATCCTTCAATTCACTCCTGTTGGGGGTAAAAGAGCTGCTATTCATGCTATCCGTAAGCAATGTCAAGCACTTACAGATCAGAACTCCATACCAGAAAATAATACTATGAATTTCCATCAAACAACATGAAATCATGCAGCGACTGTTGAAATTAGATGTCCTGTATGTAAGCAATGTGTGACAAACAACAATGTTTATCAACAACCTAGGCAGCATTTGACTCCAATTACAATTGAGGGCAATGGTAATGTACAAGATATAACTCTTGACCATACTATTAACTTTGATTCACATAATGTGGTCTGAAATGTCCCTCAAAGATCAATTGTTGATGATGTTGCCATTACAAATAATTTCTATCAAAGTATAGAAGGTTGTTTTGCTCAACAACCTAGGTTGCATTTGTCTCTAGTTACGGTTGAAGGGAATGAAAGTGTAATCCTACCTAGTGGACAACAATTTGAACATGCATCCCTTGAGAAGTTGGATACAACTAGAATTCATGAAATAGTTGAAAGAACTACCTTTCATGAACAAATGGATAGAAATGCACCTAGAAAAAATCAAAATTCTGCAGATGCACAAGATTCAGTAGAAATGACTGAAAGACAAATGGATAGAAATGCACCTACAGAAAATCAAAATTCTACAGATGTACAGGATTCAGTACAAATTCCTGAAGGACAAATGGATAGAAATGCAACTACAAAAAATCAAAATTTTGCAGATGTACAGGCTTCAGTACAAATGCCTGAAGGACAAATGGATAGAAATGCAACTACAGAAAATCAAAATTCTACAGATGTATAAGCTTCAGTAGAAGTACCAGAAGGACAAATGGATAGAAATGCACCTACAAAAAATCAAAATTCTGTAGATGTACAAGCTTCATTACAAATGCCTGAAGGGTGTTCAACAAATCAAACTACATATGTTGTAACTAGAAGGTCAACAGGAAACCACTTAAGGACTTCCTTATTGAGTCTTACACTAGTACAAAATGAGAAATTAATGACTAAAAAGATGACTAAAATCAGGCTATAAACGACTATTTTTGAGTCGGCAACTAATAGTAGCTAATTTCCACTATCTTATAGCTAGTCGTATTTCACTTAGTCATTAATAGCTTGACTTATTAGTCATTTTGTAGTCATTGATTTAGTCATTGATAGTCAATGATTTAGTCATTGATTTAGTCATGAATTTAGTCACTGATTTAGTAACTGATTGCAGCAATTAATGACCAAATATACGACTAAATAAACTACTAGATGATAACATATTAATGACTAAGCTAAATACGACTAAACGTTAGTCGTGCTATAAGATATGAGAAATTAGCTAATAATAGTCGTATATATGCGAATTTAGTCGTTTTCGTAGTCACAAATTTATGATAGGGTACGGAGGAATCAGACCACCAACCTCCTGCCTATAATTAGGTAGGTGCTCTACCATTGAGCTAGCACCCTTTAAGAAGTTGTTATTGCTTGCTAATGATGACATTCAAACAAATTTTGTATCATTCAAGCATACAAAGTAATGATTATCAAGTTACTATAGATCCATAATGGCTTACCCTGTACTAATCCTTCAAGTCATTTGTGCACTTAATAAATGCATTTGAAATACTTGAAGGACTATTACAAGGTAAGCCATTATGTATCTATAGTAACTTGATAATCATTATTTTGAATGTTAATTCATCACATTCTACACAAACAAATATTTTCAATGATAACCAATCCAAGCATTAGTGTGTTCGACAATCCAATCTCCCCCTTGAGTAAACAATTTAATTGTAATGTTATAGCTACTGTCCTTGCAATGATCAAGTTTTTAAACTTCCAAGCTGTTCCCAACAATGTTTTTCAACCAAAATCCAACATATACAAATTTTTTATAAGAATACTCAGAGAAAATATTGGCATGCTTTTGTTATTTGAGTGCCACTCTAAGTAAATTTTCTTAAAATCAAATGATACTAACATAACTATTTTCAAATCCAACATATATAACAAAAAAATGTAGAAGAAATACTTCAAAGAAGACAAGGGAAAGATATTGGAATGCTTGTACTATTTCAGTGCCACTATAAGCAAGATTTCTTGCAATGAAAGGATATGAATAAGATTGATTTCATCTCACAACCAAAAACATTTTCATAAGATCATAACCATCAATGTTATGAAGTTTTTGTGGGGAGTGATTTTCCCATATAAAGGGATTGATGTCACAATTATCTATTGGAAGAAAGGTAAGTACATCCACATAAAATCCAATAGTAGTGAAGTAGAAGGACAACATTATGAAAAATTCAAGGAGCTATCCAAGTCTACATATCTCTGCTGAGAACCTGTTCTCCATTTCCACTGGGCTACTTTACCCTCAAACAAATCAATTTGGTTTAGTCCAACATCTCGTCACTTTCCAACCTGTTGTAATGTCAAATTTACAGATTCATTCTTAACAAAGGAAAATGTGCATAAATGGAAAGGAAAACAATAAAATATTATAGATAAACAACTACCTGAATATATTCATGATGAGTGATGTTTCCCTATCGTAAATTCAAATTGAACCCTACATATTGCATGATGTGTCAGCAACACATATTTAACAGGCATATTTTTGCTAGACTGCCTATTTTGCATGTATGCATTTTCTTGCAAACTCCGATACAACATTTTGCTAGCACCAGTGTATTTCCTCCAATCCTTAGCAAAAGATGTCCAATAGTAACTACTAACAACCCATTTTTATCAAATCATGGGATCAATGACTTTCTTGCAGATAATTATTGTAGAATTCATTGTGACATCAGAATCTGAAGCTTTAATCCTATCAATGTCCATATATTAATGAACATTGATGTTTGATTTGTCTTGAACTATTTATTTATTGCGTCTAATTTTGGAATTGTTTTGTTATTTTCTCCCCATTTTTAAAAAGTGTTGGACAGTTCTTGTATTTCTAATTTCTTTTGTACATGCTAGTTCCATGTATAGAATGGAAGGCTTAAAAGGAACAAAGATTTCCACTAGTTCATATAAGAAAATCTATATAGGACTACAAAAATAATGTTTTAGCTAAATGCTCGAGATTCATATGAAGTGAGGCATATGTTTCATTGAAACATCTCTATGTATGTGACATAAAAACCATGAAGCTCTACTCCCAATGTCCTTATTTATGAGAATAGTGTTGTTTGGTTTGCCTTGAACTACTTCTTTAATGTGTTTAGGTTTGGAATTGCTTTATTATTTTCTCCTCTTTTTTTTCTTGTATTTCTACTTTCTCTAGTAGATGCTTTTCTAGTTCCATGTAGACAGTGGAAGGCTTACAAAGTGACAAGTAAGAAATATTACCACTGATCCATATTTTTAGTGAGTGTATCACTGACAATCGCAACAACAGATCTGGGCACCTGTTTAGCAACATCGTAGAAGATAGACAGGGTGCATCACAGTTCTCAAGGAGAAGGCACATCACTCAGTTATAGAAGGAGAGGGCGCATGCATGCACCTGCCAGCAAGACTTAGATGAGGCATGTGCATGGGCCCTCATAAAACAAGATTGGATAGCCTGGAAAATGAAATGCATGGGCCCTTCCACATAAAAATCGCTAAACAACACCCCAAGATTCGGGTTATTAAAGGCTTTAGGTTCTTTAAAACAAATGTCTAATTAGGATCCACCTCACACCGCATCTTAGACCCGTTATTATATTACACAACAAAATTTTAGCCTGAAATCCGACGGATGTAATGTCTGACATTTGACAAGCACCTATCTGTTTTTTGACAATTACATTTTGTTTTGTCATCAGTGAGAATTCCTCGGATATTAGACACATTCACAAATCTCGTCGACATTTTGACAGATCTTTATCCTATTCTAGAGAACAATTATATCACAATTTTGTCAATTTTCTAACCTCCCGACATCGGTTTTTCGACAGCACAAGCATCAATTTTCCTACCAGCCGTCATCGGTTTTTCGACCCCCCATCGTCGGTTTTCTGACAGCGTAAGCGTTGATTTCCCAACCTCAGATGCATGGCATGGCCATCCATTTTTCGACCTCCCATTGTCATTTTTAAGACAACAATTTATATTAATTCAGTCGTTAGATGCATGAAAGCGTCGTCGAATACCATTGTTGGGGGTCGGATATCCAACGGACTGTATAAATTAAACAATGTTGTAAGCCTGCTAAGCTAAACAAAAAGGAAACATGGCTATCTAAAGCTGAAATCACATATTACATCTAGCAAAGGTCATAGTTTGTTTTATGGAAGCCATTTCTTTCAGAAATGCTCGAACTCTACTCTATGTGTATGTGTGAATTTGTCTAGGCCTGTGAGAGAAGAAAACAATACAAACATGTATATAGAATGACAATCCAACTAGGGAGCATCCTAAACTCATTCCCGTAGCAGAGACCTGAAGAGATATCATGTTCACTTTACGGCATTAGAGATCATCTGTCTATTGAAATAATTTAAAGCAGTTGATTTTAGGTGAAACATCATTGCATACCATTAAAAGAGATCGCCTTCCACATTTGTCCATTATTAGTGCACCTACTACTGTCATTGGCACCTAGCAAAGAAACAAGAGCAATTTATCAGGATACTAGCTAAGAATTCCTTATATGCATAAATGTCATAGTTTCATCTATCGAATAGAAGTAATCCCTTTCCTTCTTCACTAAATTAGCAGTCGAATGCAAGTCTTTCAAACATTGAACATGGAAGATGAGATGCAGAATTATTTCGCTAGAAAGTAAAACTAGAAAACTAGTTCAACATATGCATTTCGATACCATGGTTGAAGCAATGGAAATTCAAAAATGCATACAAGAAAAGAAAGCACGCGCAAGTTCTCAACTGCACACATTGTACATAAATCGTTTACAAATATACATATAGTACAAAGTTGTACAAATAATAGACCATAGGATAAGGTTGCATA
This sequence comes from Pseudotsuga menziesii, assembly GCA_001517045.1. Lineage (NCBI taxonomy): Eukaryota > Viridiplantae > Streptophyta > Pinopsida > Pinales > Pinaceae > Pseudotsuga > Pseudotsuga menziesii. The sequence goes on along the minus strand of LPNX010781514.1, from coordinate 147,295 downwards.
GATTATAACAAAAACAATCATTGGACATGAAAGATAATCACCTATAGAGAAGCCACAGAAACAGATGCCACATGGTTGGAATCAAACCCTACATAACAATCCAAATCAATTAGGCATCTAAAATAGAGAATTAAAAAAATGCAACAAATCATTAGAGAAGGCTAGTTCTAACTTACCAACATCTTTAAAAATTTCATTGGCATAGAACATAATAGCATTGATTCCTCCCAGTTGTTGAAATACCATCAAGCCAACCCAAACCTAAAAATATATTTGTAATGATTAATATGAAGCTAATCAATGGTTGGTCACATGTTCTGCAAACTGTATTGTTAATAAGAAATCTACTTACAATCACATAATGCATATACTTCCACTGAAACAAGTCCAATATTCTGGCCCTAGGAAGGTTTCCTAGATCCTCCACATACTCCTGAACAACACAAGCTTCTTGTCTCAATATCATTCCAAGAAAATGAATAAGATATAACAACTTTTCATTCGATTCTTGACTTCTGTGATTTTAATTACCTCAAGGATTACTCCACAACTAGCTGGAGTAATTTAAGATTCGTATATTTTTTTGACGAATATCTTTACTGATTTAAGAAATTATAATTCATAAACAGAACACCTAAAGTAATAGTAAGCACCCTAATTTCAGCTGCTTCAACAGAAACATCACAATCCTATCCACGAAGGGTTTGCAATGCTTCTTCAAACTCTTTGTCATGGCCAACTTTTTCCTGAAACAGCAAATGACACTAATCAATGGAAAATGATAAATGACACCTTGAATTCTGCATAGTAACATCATAAAAAGTTTGCCAAATTTTCTTAGATGCTCCCTTGCAATATGTATGTATTATTAAACCTTTTTTAATATCATTTACCTTTTTCAAGCAATGTATTATGTACAAATCTAAATGTGAAACCGATAAACCATTTGAAATGGGACAAGTATTCAGTTAGATCCATACATGATGACCAATCTAAGAAACTACAATTCAATATAGTTAAGTCATTAACAATATGCCTATGGAAATGACAAAGAATAATTACTCACCAACCACCTAGGGGACTCTAGAATAAAGAAGATACCTGATACCAAAAGAAAACAGGGGATAATTCCTGCAAATACATGTTAAATATAAGTCCAGTTTTTTCTCTTCCAAATTGCTAAAATCATATGGCCATGGTCTCTAAGTCATCGTGTAGGGCTATGTACTTTGTAGCTTGTATTAGGCTCTAATATAGATGAAATTTATCTTTTTCCCATATTATTGTATTTGATAAGAAAAACTTGGTTAAGAACTTTTTCATTGTGGTCATTACCAATGATGGCAAGAAGGTGCTAGCTGACCATAATCCAAAAATATGCTATTAAAATACCAATGGTTACAGATAACTGTCACAACAGGCAGAAAACAATCATGTTAAAGTTTATAGACTGAATAAGTCTTCCTTTCATGCACAGTGAATTATTATGTTGTTATTCCATATCCTAATTCAGAAAAATGCTCTCCATTTTAATTAATAATGGACTCTTCCGTAAAGAAGGGATCATGTGGATGAAAGGGTCAGACCTAATTTGTTGTTGTAAGCCCTCCCCTCAAGTTTTTGGGAGCTATTTCATCTATTTAGACAGGAACCTAGCGAATATGATAACATAAAAACTGGAGTGGGAAGGAATTCTAGAATTAAAGGAACCTAAGTGAAACTAACTTTGCAAGACCCAAATTTGTTGTAGAGATTAATTGATGAATCATTAAATCATCCCATAGATGTATCCTTACTTTTGGAAACATGTTTTATGATTTTTCTACTTAGAAGAACATATCGTATAGGAAGTAAGACCAGCTCCATATCCTATAAATAGTCTTCCAATGTCTAGAAGCCATGCATCCTACACAATAATATAATCTAAGCATATTTTTATATTTGTCTTACTAGAAATTGAAACTATAATTATCTTTATTCGTCTTTCCCTTTAATTGTCTTTCCCGGGTATCCTGCTATTTTAAAGATATTGCAAATCAAGAACTTGTTGGCTATCCCTAAAAATGATAATGTGCTTTACTAACCTAAAGACCCACAAGGATAAATAAGGAATCCAACAAACCTTTATGAGGGATATTATTATCCATCCAATCACATAAGAGGCTGAAGATACTCTTAATGCATGCACTAGAAATTAGTTGGATGTTAGTGATAGAATCTGGAACTTTGCCTACAAGTTAATTTCACTTCAAATGAATGCAATCACCCGATTTCAGTATAGTGATGTTTAGGAGACATAGAAGTAATTAAAGCACTTACTCCTTTCCAACCTAAGAAGTCTGCAATGCGGCCACTAGCTATTGCACCAACCATTGCACCTATAGTCAGTAGCGAACCAAAGGTAGAATACTGCACAATAATAGTATATAGAAGAATTTAGACTCAGATGTGCTGAATTAGTTATTAGAAGATTTTAGACTCAGATGTTTTGAAATAGTAACATTTTTAGATCTAAGCAAATCATTATTAATTGGCCAATAGTTACGAAGGTGAGATGATGCCATTGTATATGCCTACTTAAAGCTGCCAATGCAACCTAATCCACCACAGTATTAGTAGGTTCTTGGATCCGGATTTCAAAAAAATGGATAACAATACATTACAGTTATATGAGTTTTAGTTTTATAGATGGTGGGATATGTATTATAAAACAGAAAATACTAGTATAGATTCATCTTACACCCAAATCTATCATTACTTGAAGTGTAAATTTAGATCTCTCAATGCTTGATAGATCTGGGTTTAAGATGGATCTATTCTGATATGTTCTATTTTTACAGTGCTAAGATGTCTCTATATTTCTCAAGAACTAAGATAGTTAGTTCATTTCCATAACACATATTAAGTGGAAGATAACTACCAATATCCTCTGAACCGCAAAGGATCATGAAAATATCCATGCAATACTGTGTAGTTGTATTTTATTAACACCAAAAACTAGTCCAAATTGGACTAAACCCTCAATTAGAGGGTGTAGAGCATGATTTGATCAAAACTATACACAAAATAGGACTTAAATGCTTTTCTGCTGAGTGGCCTCCAATGCATATTTGACAACACAAATCTATGCCTTCTTCGAAAGTAGCATTCTTGAGGACATGAATTTTATGAGCACCAACAAAGGTATTATAAAAGTTAGGCCTCTCAGTGAGAAGAGACTCTTCATAGTCTAATTCCATTTCATGACCCATTGGACTTCGGTGATCTAATCAAAGACACATTTTAATGGAAATATTTGAACAAGACTACAATTTATTGCAGAAATTAACCGAAATGGATTCAAAGAATGACTAACAAGATCAAAGAAATAAAAAAGGTTACAAGTACAGGAACAAATGATGGTTCACGAGAAATTGGAATATAAAATTTGTCTGCAACAGAATAAAATTATAAGTATCGTGGATTCAACAAATGCCCAAAAGTCTTCAAAATATATCTCACATTGACATGCCATTTTAATAGAAGGTGNTAGACAATAATTAAAATGAAGAACGAGGTGAGGTGCAAGCAGTGGCAATTTTGGTATACTAGCTACCCGGGAGCTAGCATAAACCAAACAAAGTCAGCTCTATCTATATAACAATGAGCAAGATTCATAATGTCTTATAGCATTTAATTAATGATGAAAAGAAGAAGCACCTGAGACGTGGTCAGGACAAGGTCCTCCATCATGGAAGACTGAACAGGAGAAGAGAATCCCACCTACAATACACCAACAAAACAAAAAATATAAGCTTGTATCATCCATCACAAGCACGGAGTTAAAGTGCATTCAATAGGATACCATATCATTCTTTGATCTCATGGATTTAATGCATCCATTTCTGCAAGTCTCTGTAGACTATTCTTGATCATCACCCACATCTTTTCCTTGCTCACACCAATCCCCATAGTATCTGTTGTTGGGAGTGGCACTATGTTACAGAATTTGCTTTTGAAACCATTAGAAAGGTGAGAAGAAATGCCCCCATGCAGGATTCAGCTTTAGTCGACATTAAATTCAACATGCTATCAAATTCTACATTAAACCATCAAACTCCCCACCATTTTTTTCCTCCATCATTGAGCACCTAACATTGTATTCATAAATATCAAATTCCATGTTAAAATCTCCAGAGTCCAATTCCCCACCATCACATATTCTCTGATATCCTAATGAGATTACACCATGTTCAAACTAACAGGAACATATTGTTGTTCTATTTTGAATAAAATATAAATCCAGAGCATGTGGTTAAAATTATAAAATATTATAAAATACATTTTTTCATGATCTCCCCATCTAGACTTGAATGAATATATGAATTGCTTGAAATTCCCTTGTCCCTATTTACATTCAACCACTGAATAATAAAGTTGTGGTAATCTATGATAACCTCCAATATAGTGATTTTGCTCCCTCATATAGATTTAAAGAGAAAATTCTCTAAACCCTGTAGACTGAGGTTTTGGAATTATATTTAGTAACTTATAGCCTTAAAAGGAGTTGAATTTAATCCCTGAGCAGGACATGGCTTCAAATATCAACCACAACAGCCCTAATTCTGGCACTTTCCATGTCTCCGATTAAACAAACAAAACCACAACATTGAAAGAATACCTTTTTACTTACTTTGAAGCCCTTCAAGCATAGTTTTGATGGTCAAACACAATTTTGATGGTTTATTCTGTCTGCAACTTTCTCCTATAGCGGCACATCTCTTCCGTCGCACTGAACTTTTTAACATGTCTATAGGGTTTGCACATGCACTAGAATTCTGAATTAGTTTGTTCGAAGTACTCAATAAAGTTTGTTGACATGGGTCTGAAGAAGTCTACCATGCAATCATATGAATCTTCTTTTGATAAAAAAGTAGTTTCCTCAATGGCTTACTACTGTGTCAAATCTCCCTCAGCACACTACCTTAAGTATTTTAGTTCTTTATGTGGATCAAAATGATTTAGATAGAGGACAGATTGTGTGGTTTTTACTTCAATACACCACAAAATGGTACTCTTTTCTTTCAGATTTTTGAATCTCTAAAAGGAATTCTTCATCCTTTTTATGATACAGGTAAGTAACTTTAGACTGATCTGAACCAAGATGGTTTTTCCATACATTAAAAGGTCGATGTGCATCATCCATTGCAATATACACAATTGCCTCACAATCATCCCATTCCAAAAAATCGGTAATTTTGATTAACTGACTACCAATGAATTCTCTACTTTCTGTATCCATGACATAAACAATGTAGATTTAATCACATGTAGTGTCCTCTACTTATGCAATCATCTTCAAGTGTAATTGTGTAACATTCTTTGTTAATTTAAACGATGATTTTAAAAGTATTAAAAGTATTGTGCAACATTATTGGTTAATTTGATTGAGGTTCCAAGGAAACCATTTGATAGGGGGATACGTAAAATTATCTTGGTTGGTTTTTAAGGAAATTCTATGAGATAGATTTTTAGGAGATATAGGCTCCCTGTGCACAAGAATGTTCAATTCATTCTGTTTATCTCTTACATATACAAACTCCTCTAGGAGATTCAGACAGAGATCCCATATCCATAACTTTTTGTTATCTGGTCCAGTCTCAAAGATAACTTTGAAAATTGGATCTAAAACAATCCATACAACAGTAGGATTGTTCACTGAGCTATCGAGCTTATGTAAAATATAGTTCCAAGTCTTCCAACAAGACATTCTCAAAGAAACATCACATTTATTAGACATGACTTCCACTAAGGGAATCATATGCAATTTTAAGTGTTTGACAGGTGAGTGGTTTTGCAACTAATGATTTGCTCTTGATGAGTCAGAAGAACTATATCTGGTGATGATTTTTTCTTGAAAATTTCAAACAAAAACCTCCAAAGTTAAAAAAATAAAAGGAAGCATTTAGGGGCTGAGACATTTTAGATTTGATTTTGTGATCTGAGAAGAGGGATCAAATATCCCGAGGTGCAAACCTACTTGAGTGCAATAAGTGATAAGAGGTTTGCACCTTCGGAGATTTGATCCCTCTCAGCGCTTGATAGAGCCTAGGATTTGGATCTAGTTTACCTAGTTCCCATGTAATCAATAGAATAATAATAAAAATTCAAGTCATAAGGAATTTTTTCATAGAATGACAAACTGTTAAATTTTCAAAATTGCCATCCTCATTGTATAGTAAAATAGTCCACAGGGATAGTGCACAATTAAGCCGAGTACTTGTTACAATGAATGTAAGAAAACTGAAAACATGTTTACCAACTAAAATATAGCTGCATAATATTTGATAATATTTGAATTTAGCTTTATATACCCAGAATTCTACTATGAAGGAAAGAAACAAATGAAGAGGGTAAAACCCCCATATTCCATATGTATTCTAGCTTTAAGGCAATTGGACTACCACAAGAAACACTCCAAGTGTTATTTGAAGGAAGAGAAAACATGTGTATCTGTGTTTCACTTAAGGCAAATGGACTAGACAAGAAACACTCCAAGTGTTATTTGAAGGAAGGGAAAACTTATGTGTTCAATTGTGTTTAAAATAGTTGCCAAAAGTAGGTTGTGACATCGAAGAAGATGAACACGAAGAAGAAGTAGAACAGCAACTAAGTAGGAAATCAAAATTAAGCTTTGAGTCAAATATGTCTAAACTTTTTAATATTTTACATGGTCAACAAAGATCATTCCAAAAATTTGTGAACCTTGTACATTCTTTACCTAATTCCCATGTTAATCAATGGAATAATAATGAAAATTCAAGTCATAAGGATTTTTGTCATGGAATGACCAATTTTAAAATTTTCAAAATTGGCATCCTCACTGTACAGTCAACTAGTCCATGGAGAGCCAATGAACCTGATACACGTTACTTGTTCAGGATAAGTTGATAGCTAATGTTCTAGGTAAAAAGTATTTTGAACCTTCAGTAACTAGAGCTGTTGAAACTCCAGAGGTAGCTATGTCCCTATTAAAGAAAGCAGTACAAAACTACAAACACCTATCATAGAGAAAGAAGAAAACTACTTTGGGAAATATCTTGAGTTTCTTTTATCAATGGCCAAACCTGATAATGATGTTACAGTACAGACATCAAGCTACACAAGTTTACCAAGGCAGTCAAAGGAAAGTATATCTATTAAAAAAATGACCTTTAGCCCATATGGGAAAATTTATAGCCTTGTTGGAGGAGGAATTAGAACTGGTACCAAGTCTCTGTCAATTACAATGGGAGAATAAATTCCATTTCTTAGTAAAAGAAATTGAAATTTCTTGGCCCAGATCTCTGCTGAGCTGATGCCTTTGTTTTTAATCAGGATGTGGGTGCTTCTTGAACAACCTTAATCATGACAAAATAACTTCAGATCCTAGTATCAAAATTCTACTAAACATGCAATCTAATATAGAGTAAATAGCAATAAAGAACTTTAAAGTAATAATAGTGTGGCCTTATGCTTCCAATTCCTAAATTTGTTGTGCAGTGTGTCTATGATAACGCTTTCTCGCTGAATTTTGCTGATCAGCAGCATCTTGATCTGATCTTGATCCAATTTTTTAATGCATTATCTTATTCTATATCAAAGGAGTAGATAACATACCTACCAACAGCTCAGTCTGTCGTAGGATTAACATATTTCTCTCTCATGTCGGCAGTCGGGTTGTAGATGTGGTAAACCATGTCCTCCTCCATTTTTTTATTCCGTTAACTTTGTGTAGCGAGGTACTTAATATGGATCAATTGGTTGTGTTATTAAGGTTCCTTCAGCATAAAAATAAACCTTTCCTCCTTAAAATTTATATTGCATAATTATAAAACACCAATTCAATTTCTAGTAGCACAAGATACAGGTCCCTTTCATCCATATTTTCTATGACTTAAAAATTCTGCTACTTATTTTACTCATTCTGAGAAAGTCGTTCCACAACTCCTTTATTTCCTGGGTATTTATTAAACTTTTATTGTGACATTCTTCTATGAAGTATGGTTGGTTAACTTGTTGTGGTACCATTTTTTCCTTGGTATAAACTACAACTTCCTATAGGATGTCTATGGTATCTCTCTAACTACAGTTTTTTGTGGCATAAAATTCTAATCTATTCGGTGTTGCTCTGTGGATCTAATGTTCATGCCTACAACTCTTTTTCTCTTAGCAGCAATGCACAACACCAATAACCCCAATCCGAGATCGGCTTAGCTCAGTAATAACCCCAATCTGAGATTGGCTTAGCTTAGTAATAACCCCAATCTGAGATCGACTGAGCTTGGAAAAGAAACTTAGCCATGAGGAAAACCCAATTCAAATAAAGACAGAAAGATTACAAAGCTATATTTAGGACTCACTACTCATCGATTTTGCAGGCATTGGCTCCTCTACTACTCTCCTCGGCTCCGATCCATGTTGCTAGCTAAGTCCGTGATCCCACTGGGTTGCTTTGCTCGTATCCCTCTCCCCTACACAACCACAATAATCCCAAGTGTGAAATCAGCCTGCTGGGTTGCTCTACTCAAGGGCTGGATTTCTCTCTTAGAATAAGTGAACTTTGGCGGGACACTAAAGCTAATTTTTTTTACCAATTTTGGTTGGAGGTAGTTTTTTTTATATATACTTTTGTTTTATGTTTTTTATTTTTTAAACTATTGTTTATATATATTTATTATTTAAAAAAAATGTATATTATTTTTATTTTTATTTTTACTTATTAAAAACTAATTGTTGTACAAAAGTAGTTAGAGGTAAGCTTTTTATGTCCCCGATGGGGGACATTTATATATAGCTCACCCCTATTAGTTTTCCTGTACCGAATTTTTTTTTTAAACTAATGTTTAGCTTTACAAAAATTTAAAAATAATTATTTTTTTAAATTTTCAAAATATTTGATTGGTTGTTTAGTGGGTGACGTCCACATTGGAATACAGTCCCCATGGGTAGGAGGCATAGGTGATGTAAGCAAGAATTAAAGGGTTCATACAGATCGTCAGCTTGTTTTTATTAATCTCCATGGATCGTGTATTAATGAGAATATAAGCTCCATCGATAGTGTAGCAACAACATAAATATAACCCTGCATAATAATACCTTGCACAGTCACCAAGATTGCGTGTGGGATTTTAAAATAGACATCAAATCAAATTGGGTGCCTTGCACCATGACACAAGTTCCACGGGGCTTTTCTAAAATAGAGCTATTGAATATATATTTTTATGTTCACGAGGGGGCACATGACGTCTCCAGTCCTCCAGCGTCAGCAGTGAGTACCGGTTGTGAAGGATGTGAAGAACCAAGTGTCAAGCAACATGCGCACCAGGTCGTAAACAATCAATGCAAGCCATTAAGATTGATCCTACTCTATTTTCCTTGGAAACATTGACAGGTTGCTGCATTAAAGGAGTATCTTAATTCAATTGATTTGGCCATTAACCTCTGGTACGCCTGGTCTAATATCCATACTATGAGGTGTACAGCCAATACGAATGTCAGAGCTACTATTATCGCCGCTACATAATACTCTTTTGCATATATCTCTATCTCGTCCAGTGATTTGGAGCGAGGTGTGCCCCAGATCACCATTCATTATCGTCTGTAGTTTCCCAACCCTAACAACGTTGTTCATTCAACAATACAGAAGCCGAGTCATTACTAGCAGAGAGAAATTCAAAGAAACCTGGTTTCTGCATCCAGTTTTGTGACTAGAAATGTAGAGCCTTAGGACGTGAATTTTAGCGAGTGGTTTTACAAAACGCTCCACGGTGGTTTTTTTTCCTCTTGTGTCCTGGTGCATGAACCTCTGGGACTTGAATTGTTGGAGTTTGAAGCCCGAATGTTCGTTAGAAAACTATTGATGTTTGCTGAGAGTGGATTTGAGCCTACTGAGCGAAGCTTTGTAGCGATGGTGGAACGCCAGAGCTTGTCTTGAGTTGTACATGCATACTTGCTTTGAGTAATTAGTGAGACATGGACCCTAGCCATAGCATTATCTGTATAAACTAATGAAATCCTGTTGCATGCATCAATTCTTGCAAATTCTAAGTGTAGGAAAGCCTCGCGATAGAAGAACATAGTATTCCCTCTGTAGTTTGCCATTTCTTGTGTCCAAGATGGCAGAATCTTCTACCAGGAGGAAAAGAAGCAGCAATGAGGGCTACCTTGGAGTTCTTCCAAAGAAGAAACCCAAACCCAAGCCTGAACTTGAGGAGAACAAATTCATGTTCAGGTTTATGCTTCCTAATGGTTTGAATTTAACTCTAGAGTTGGAGGATGTCGATGAAAAGATGTCGGTTGTGGAGTTTGAAAGGACTATTAGGAGAAAAGCTGAGAAATAAATAATAGAAAAGGGTTCAAGAAAGAACCACTACGGTCTCCAAGTCTATGTGGAATATGCAATGGGTGAAGGATTGAAGATGGCAACATCATATGCAATGATTCTCACAACAATCCCATGATCGTAGTTATACAGGTTCATCCCTGAACTTCCTCCCCTAAACTATTTTTTAGGGTTTTTTTGTAAGTCAACAAAATTTTATTTATATGTGTGCTACAAAAGCATTCCATATTTAAGGATTGTGGGCGTCAGCATTTTCCACAGATTTAAGTATAGAGTTTCCATTCCAAAAACTATGGAAGTAAAATTGGGATCCATAAGTATAGAGTTTTCATGCCTAAAACTATAGAAGGAAAATTGGGATCCATATTCGTATTGGCTTTTTCATAAGTTCAATTTTCTTACCTTTATTTACTAGATCTTTTTTTCTTTTTTGCTCCAGCAATTTATCTACTAGCATCTGATCGTTTGTAAGGTGATAAGTAATGCAAGTTGGGCAAGGAAAGAATGCAATAGACTTAAGGAAAAGGCAGTAACAAAGTAAAAAGTTCCAGTGCCTTCTTAACGAAGTGAATTGCGAAGTAAGTTGGTAAAAAGAAAGGGTTGGTTGTTGATAGGGGTTCTAAGTGAAAGGGTATGCCTGTCCTCTTCAATCATGGCTGGCTAGGACTACTAATATACGGGGTGTCCTCTTCAATCATGGCTGGCTAGGACTACTAATATACAGAGTAT